>VUQS01033568.1:0-21689 GCA_015108495.1 Heterochromis multidens
GACAAAGTTTCCTTTTCTTTCTCCTTGTGGCACACACAAACACACACATTCTCTCGCGCTCTCTCTCTCACACACACAGTAATGTATCTCGTAAAGCCTGTTCTAATGACACAGCCTGGGCCCTTAAAACTGTGTTTATAAATGTAATTAAATGCACCGGTCTTTGTAGAAGCATCCAAGCACACTGTAGCAATGATCCAGTGTGTGTGTGAGGGAGTGTGTGTGTCCATTTAGAAGACCAGTACTCATGATGGCAGGGACAGCCTCCACTTAACCCTAAACCGCCATGGTGAAATTACAGAGCATCCAAATTACAGCACTTATGTGAGCAGAGAAAGAGAGAGAGACTGGGGTTTGAAAGAGGAAACTTGGTCCTGACACACACATACGCGTGCACACACACACACACACACACACACACACAATACTCAGTGACTCAATGTGTTGACTTCTACTTAAAACCCAGGATGTAGAAACTTTCTTTCAACTCATAATCTGTTGCAGATTGCTGACCTTAATCAGATTTGGAAGGATCCTGCAGATATTTGATTGATTACATCCTTTTTCAAACCCATATACTGTATATAAATGATGGACATACCCATTGGTTTGTGGAGTCCTGTTTCCAAACATCAGGTCTGCTTGTCAGATTTGGTATCAAAAAATCAAGATGGTGACAGCCAAAATGCCAAAGTCTGCCTCTGACTGATAAACCAAGGCCACTGTACAGTTATATGGTGGTAACTTGTCAGTCATAAGGTAGTCACAACCTAAATCATACCCTGCATTATTCTTTATTTAACTATAAACTGGACCAAAATTTGTAAAATGAACATCAAGATCTATTAAAGAACACGTAAAACCACAAATTGAGACCAAAAACCTATTAGGAACATTAACTTTTATATAATCTGACTTATTTTCACAACCAGAGAAGTTGCTCCCTTCTGGCGCCTAGAAAGACTGCAGGTTTAAGGAACTTCTGCATTAGCTTCACTTTTCAGACCTGCAGGCCATGTCCATGTTTTATATCAAGTCTATGATTAGACCCTTTATTAACATGATGTAAAGTATTCTATAACATTTTTGTATCACTTCCTAAAGTTGGAATAAATGAAATGCATCATGAACAGGGGTAGGCCTACTGTGGTATATGTCTTAGGCCATGTCCAGGCTGACAGCCTGCTTATTGATATGACTGCCACCACTGCAGCAGGACTACCTGGAATATGCAAAAGACTGCAACAGACAGGCATTGTCCTGTTCATCCAAAAAGCAAAAAACAAGTTTGAACATGGAACTTTTGCTTCAAGTCAATGCAAAATTATCCAGAATTGCATTGCACTGGCAAAGTGTTTGTTCATGAATACATTAAATGTTCTGTTCAATTTACTTTATGGTTGTTGTTTCACTTTTAAGGGGTTTGCATCCACTGAGTATGGGAATTTGTTAGTCAAGCCATACTCAAGAATTTTTGTTTTCTACGATCACTAACTGAATTATGATACTTCACAAATGTCCAGCTACCTCAGGATTAGCACAGGAAATGTCCTCTGTGTCACTAAACCCTTAAACTGAAGCCTCTTTATCGCCAGTCAAGTTCAACAGCTTATGTTACAAAACAGTGTTATGAATGATGATGCTAAAGTTTAACTTTTTGACATCCACCAGGTGAACCACTTAGGGGCAGGGGTAGGGTTAGATTGCATTTTAACAGAATGCTAAACAAGGATACTTTCAGAAACTAGAGCATGTCACCTTTCAATGAACTGTGTTGCCTGCAATTTGGCTTTTCAGTTCTTCTGAGATTTCCTTTTGGTATGTCAAATAGGTAAAAATACCATATAGATGAACCCCATAGTACGGTGGCCCTGAAAGGCCAAATGCACTGCAATTTAAATAAACACCAGCAAGAAGAAAAACACTGCAAAAGAACACACAAAACACAGCAGAAGTTAAATAAAACACAACAGAAATAGAAAAAAAAAAACAACAGAAAAAGAAAAAAACGCCACAAAAGCTCACAAAAAAAACTCACAAAACACAATGGAGGTGTTTTTGGGGAGACAATAACGTGAAAGAACAGCTGCAGAAGTGACAGGCCAACAGTAAACGGCTAATAGCAAACATGTATCTACAGCATTATATGAATCATGCAATTAAAACACACACAGCCTTGCATCTTTTTCTCCCTCACAATACCGATCAAACCTCCTTCCGTTGTGTTTTGTTTGCTTTTGCAGCATTTTTCTATTTGCTGGTGTTTTCTTAAGTTGCAGTGCGTTTGACCTCTCAGGGCCACCGTACCATAGACTTTACTTTAAGCATACTCTCTTTTGGTTTCTGAAAATCTTTCTACTTAGCATGTGGATAAAACAAAGCCCAACCCTAACCCTTTATTGGTCACCTGTGACTTGGTGAATATTCCACAGAATTTTCTGTTTAAATAAAAGCAAATATTCTCAGTCAGTCAGTTGTGTGTAGCTGCAATCTGGGCACAGTAAGTTAACAAAAATGACAGATCAGAATAGGCTGTTTTAATTATTACTGAAAACACACGCTTTGTTTTTCCTGGAAACACACACACATGTGGACAGAAACAAGCACGTCTGCGTAAAATCTCTGGTGAGACAAGAGCACACGCTGAGAAGAAGCAGATTTTCTCTAGTGCCACAAGCAAGAGGTTGGTGGTCACTAAAGACGCACACACACTGGTGTATATACACAAAGTCAGTATGGTATTGAGTGATCTGCAGGGACCTGAAACAGCTGCCAAGTAGGACAATTCAGTCATCAGTGTGTGTGTGTGTGTGTGTGTGTCTTGCGGTGACCACAGTGGGAGATCACTCTGAGCCGAGCAAACACCTCAGCTGGCCGGAGGCCCACCCACACACACACACACACACACACACACACACACACACACACACACACACACAACACAAACACAGCACTTTGTTTCCTCTCTTCATCTAATCCCTCCTATGCCCAGTTGGTTTCATCCCTCCATCTGTCCATCAACACTGCATACAGGTGGCTGTCCTCACTCTTTCTCCCCTCTATCACTCTGTCCCACCTTTTCATTTTTCCTCCACCTTGATCTCGTTCTCTGCCTCTTTTCTTCCCACAACTAGTTAACAAAATACAAATTAGAAAGAGAGGGGAGGGCAAAATCATGGAAATTAAGGAGGTGGTGTGTGAGTAGAAAGAAGAAGAGCATGATGAGAGCCTAAAACACAAAGAGCCCCACACAAACCCTAACCGCCCACACACACACACACACACACACACACACACTTACAGCAACATGTGGACAAGCTGCGACTCGACTGAAGCAGCTGCCAAAAAACCTTTCGCTCACCTATTCTTTCACTCTCTTACACTTTCCCTGCTCGATTTCCTCCCTCTATCCTTCCATCCCTCCCCTCTTTTAATCCCTCCATCTTCCCCTCCCAGGTGGGAAGCACTCAGCGCCGTCTCTTTAATTGTATTCATCCGACAAGGCCAATCGATAGAGGACATATTTAATACAAATTTATGACTATTAGCCATCAGCGATAAAAAGACTTTTTTTTTTTCCTTCCAAGATAGCTCTTGCTTGTGGTGAAAGAGAGAAAGGGGGGAGGAGGAGGAGGAGGAGGAGGAGAAAGAAAAAGAGGAAATACAAGCCATCCTGCTTTTAACACAAACAGCCTCCCACAGTCTCACTGTCCGACCTTGGAGAGATACGGTTTAAGCTGTAGGAAAAAAATTGAGAATTCAAGATTTTTTTTTTTTTCTTTTTCCTTTTTCCTTTTCAGAAAAAGCTTTAACTTCAAGTGGGTCTCGGGTGTATTTGGGAGGGTTTTTTGTAAAGGCATTTGATTTTAGTGCACAGTTCACAAGAGGATTTCAGAATGGACTCCGGCACAGCAGCAATTTTTGGCAGGCATAATAAATAATTATATCGACTGGTTATTTTCAGATTTGAGTGTGATAAACTGCTCCTCGACTGGGGGAAATTACAAAAACAGAAGCTGAGTGTGCCATTAAGATAGCAACATGATATACTTTACATTCTCAGGGTTGAATAAGTTGTGTTTTAAAAGGCCATTTCTAGTCGTTTCCACAAATTGCTGTCTCGTGAAACCGCAAAAAAGGAAGAGTCATACACTTCTATAGAGTTTAATATTCCATTTCCGATCAAATTTTCACGGTGTGCCCACTGTTCTGTTACTTTCAGAGACAAACAGCAAAAGGAGTGTTGCAATGAGATAAAGCACGAAGACAAACTCCCCTTCAGCACTCCTTCACAGCCTTGTCTACTTAACAAACACTGTAGGCTTGATTCATTAACGCTGCAGTCACTGCACCCCAAGAGCCCTATCGATCCCCCCCAGACGTTTTCTACAGGCTGGTGGAAAAAAAAGAAGAGCAGAGAAAGATGGAGAAACTGAGGAAGGGCAGAAGGAAAAAAAAGCCAGAGAGACAGGCTGAATATATGGCTCTGTTAATATGGAGCGAGCAGCAGTTTACCTGCCTCTTTAAATTCATTCTAGTGTGCAAGGCGACTGTGACGGCTCTCGGAGAGAAAAGCCCCCCACTCGTCGCCAAAGGAAATCTTTCTCTCTCCAAGAGAAACAAGGTGTGCATGAGCTGGAACTGAAGTCAGAGGATGGAGAGATTTTTTTGGTCTGTGAAACCACCAGTCAGATACATTGGAAAGGCAGTGAGGGTTAGTATTTTGGGGGGTTGACTCATCCTCAGTGAGAGAAACATTTACCGTGGTTCACCCAAAAAGAAAAAAATCTTTTTTTTCCTATTTATACAAAGAGCTATATGGTGTCAGCTCTCTAAAAAACTGTCATAATCAATAATCAAAGAACCTACGGTAATCCTTTAATGCACACTTTTTTTCCCCAAAAAGGGTGTGTCTTCTGATAAGGTAACAAACTGATCAAACGTACTGCCCCACCCACATGCATTTTGCTGATGCAGGGCAACAATGTGAGTGTAAAAACAGTCTGAAAAAAATCTGATTTCTGTGGAGTAATTTATGGTAAGAACAGCCAACATATGCATTATTCATTACAACATTTGCCACCATTTACCCTGATTTAGCTTTTATAAGCAGCATTAAATGGTTCATAAATGGCTTTTAAAACAGTATATTGTGGAATATCTAATATATCACAGTTTATGAAGTAGTTGTAAGCACCAATACAGTCTTATTCTATTTTAAAAACCAATAAAGTATGGTAACACTTTCTAATAACCATTGTTAATTGACAACAAATTGATAGCTAATTCAACTGTAGTTAACAGTCTTTTTATCCACTGTTAACCAACAGCGAAATAAAATGTAATGATTCTTACTTATTGGTTATTAATTGATTGGTCAACCATGTGAAATGGCGGTGTAACTCACAAGACTACGAACATAAAGGCCTGTTCACTTTCACTAATTGTTTGGTTAGGTTTAGGCACCAAACCTCCTTGGTTAGATTCAGGAAAAGATTATGGTTTGGATTAAAATATAACAAGTTTGGAGTCAGATTGGTCTTACTACAGGATATAGTGCCAATGCTGAAACATACCTCGTGGGTATCTCTGAGACGCCACTAGCTTTAAATAAACAGAAGTATTTATCACTGATCTTTAGCATAAAACAATAACATTTGGTAATAATTAAACACTTGTAAATGATATCATCACTTATTGGCTTTGATACATAAAAATACCTGGCACTGATTTTTATAGATGGTTATAGATAGTTTATGTCATAACATTGTTTATCTACAGTACATATCTATATAAACAATGTTAGGTCATCCAAATGTAATTGCTTGACACCTAGACATAAAACAACATATAACTGTATTATTATTTTTATATTTTATGTTTATTTTTTATTCTAAAAACTAATAACAAAGGTAACTATAAGATTGAAATAAGATTATTGATTATTAACACAATAATAACCATCATTATTAGTAGTTAGCTTTTCAATTTTTATTAACAGAAAAATAACAATTTAATGAAGTTTAATTAACTATGAGTTTATCATTTTTAAAATGATGGTTATTATAAAGTGTTAGCTAAAGGATAAGACAGTTGCAGTAACATATGAGTTAATAAGGATTGGAAAATCTATAAAATATCTATATAATGTTAAACAGGGGTGTGAAGTAAAATGTTGCTGAATATAAATATGTAACCTTTATTATTACGGGATAATTCTTTAACTTTTGCACTTTAGCTGAGAAAAACATGGTATTCTCAGCTATGCCCCTTCTTAATGCTTAATTCATGGTTTGATGTGGTGGTTTCATCCCTTTAGACATTAAAGTTTCAAATGCTGCTACTAGTAGATGCATTCATTTTCATCATCAAGCATATAGAATATTTTCTATCTCCAGGTATTTGTGTTAAATAATTACAGCTACAGTATTTTATCTTTCCCCATAATGCAACACTTCATCTGTTCATTTAAGTAATGAGAAATTCATCATCACACATTGCAATGTGTACATAAAATCATATTTTTACAAAGAGGAGAATGTGAGGTTGTAACCCTCTCAAACATCTGTCCTGTAGGATGTAACAATAGTGTAAATGACACTTATTTTTACAGGTAAGAATTGAAATAAAAAATCAGACGAAATATCACCCAAAAAATATCCCCAAGTGCCACTACACCATCTCCCCTATTGTGTCACCACCGGGGCTGTGAAAAATGGTTTCACCATGCCTGTGACCGGTCAGCACCTGCATGAGCATATGGTACAGACAACATTTCTGAATGATAAAAGACTTCTGTTAGTGTGTGAAACGGTATTCATTTCTGCATACACAAACACGCACACACACACACTGACATATGCCTGGGGCCAAGCCACCAGCAGTGGACAAAAAGGCCAGTAAATAATTGAGAGGTGTGAAAAGCAAAGCGGGATGGGAAAGGAGAGGGTGACGGGTGGAGCTACACTACATGCAGTGCTTTTTTTCTGCTGATCTCTTCAACTTTCAGTGAAATAAGTGCAGTTTAATGGTTTTCTCGTGTCTAAACATCTACACAGTTGTCTGCAGCTTTGTGTGTGTGTTTACGTGTGTCTGTGTGTGTCTGTGTTGAGTCCAAAGATGCTCCATTAGTGATTTGGAAAGTGGTGTGGGGGCCTGGCATTCCCATCAGGCCTAGTATGGCCTAAGTGCTGCACCACACACACTCCCAAACCCTCACCAACCCCACCCTCATGGACACAGTCTGGATATGGGACCCCTCCTCCCAACTCTCCACCAACCCTTACCCACCTAGTGGGACAACCTAGTAGCGCCTCTCAGTCCAAAACAACACACACACACACACTTATTCATGGTCCACTAATGACCAAACCCAAACAGCTCCCAAACAACTCTAAAAAGCTATTAGGAGAGGGCATTTTGATGAGGAAGTGATTTTTTTTATATGCCATTAAAAGCCATGGATAAAATGGGCGTTCGCGTAAATACAGCCACAGGTCGGAAGGGGATAGCCAAACAAGGATAATTGAGAAACCATACTTCCCCCCTGAGATAAAGGTAAAGGAGTGTCCACATGTTGCTCTCTGTTAGTGAGGAGTAGTTGGCCAGTAGTTTTATCTAGTTTTCACTTTTTATGACCTTTTGTTTTGGGCACTTTTTATCAATTAATTGTGAACTTACCTTTTTTTTAAATTACATTAATTACATTTAATTACATTAAATCTTTGCCCATCATGAGTTCATAAATCATAAATTTGTTAAAGGTGGCTTATTATGCTCATTTCATTATATATATTTTTGTTTTTAGAATCTACTAGAGCACCTTTGCATAATTCACAGTTGAAAATAATCCTTATTTACTTTGGTGCAGCCCCTAACGTCATCCTCTGTCTGAAACAAACTGCTTTAGCTTCACTGCCTTTCCCTTTAAGCGAACTTTCTTCTGATTGGCTGTGTCCCTAAGATGACCATATTAGGGACATCGACTCTTAATGACATCATACAGAGTCAAGAGTGGAAAAAAAAAGTCTGAAACAGAGAATTTAGACCAGTTTGAAGCCTGAGCTTTTGGTTCACAGGGATTACTTGGACATACACTTGCACATGCACATTATTTGAAATTTTGTTTAACATGAGCATCCACCTTTGTAACAGCTGATAGAAAATAAGGACAAGTGTAATAGTATTCAATTCAATTCAATTTAATTTTTATTTATATATTTATATTTTATTTATATAGCGCCAAATCATAACAGTCGCCTCAAGGCGTATCCAATATCCATGTAGGCTAGGCAAATAATTACATAGAACATGACATTATGCTTTTCTTTTTCCCCCACTGGCCATCATTTTCCAACTAAATGTCACTGGCATCATGTTGGATCTTTTTCAAAAGCACTAATCCCCACCAAGGAAGCCACAGTGTTCATTGTGGATGTGATACAGCCCTTTAACACAGGTAAAATTTCCATTGTACTGCATATTTTTATTCTAGTTAATTGTAATATTTGCAACATACTGATTATAATTCGCATGGATAGCTATTGTAGTGACAGTAGTGTATAATTCTGCATAAAAATACCTTGCGCCTTAGTTTGCCTCACCTTTTAACTATATTCAAACTGAAGAAGCTCAGTGACAGAACTGAGTCTTTTCCATACAACAACTACTGTATATACGACAACTCAATGGCACACTTAAAGGTGAAGTTCCCTGAAGAATTAATTCCCATACACAGACACACCTGCACTCAACACTGTAAATTATTCAAAGCATTTTTGTGGCTTTTTGGAAACATCTGTCTGTTTCTCTAGTTATTTGGACATACTCTATAGACAGGTTTTCACACAGACCTTGAACATCTGTCTTTTTTTGGATTATGCACTCTTTCATTATCATGCCTTGTTTCATTTTGTATGAAGTCACACTAAATTTGTGAACATTTTAAATCCTCTATACTCTGCATTGTGTTTTGTTGATAATTCTGACATTTAACTCTACATAGTTAATATGCTCTCCATTTTAAACCTGAAATTTGAATCCAGGCGCAGCAACTATAGCACCTCCTGAGAGGGAGAAAATAATTCTGGTTCCAGAGTAAACAGGTTCTATTCCTCACAAGTGCATAGCGTTGGGAATCTCGTCAGCTCGTGTTCAGACATGATTTAAGGCTGAACTCTCTCTGACGCAACTTTTTCCTAGAAGGAGATGGCAAGCTTGGTATACCTGTTTATTACTATTCCTCCTCTTTTCCTGCTTCTTCCCTTTCTTTTTTCTTCTTCATATTTTTTAACCAGTGTCCCCATCTCCTTTAGAACAGAAGTGGGGTGAGAGAAAGACAAAACAGTGGTCATCATCAAGCAAATACACCTACACACACCTACATGTTCACACACACACACACACACACACATACACACTCCTGGCTTATTCAGCTTTATCAGCAGGTCATTCAGTACTTCAGCAGTATTTCCACGGCCTCGTGATAAAAGAAAGAACACAAGTGAGAGAAAGGAAACATTCAAGAAGCCTCTGGGTTCAACACACACAGCACAAAACATTAAGGGTAGGATATCTTTCTCCTTCTTGTTAGCTTTTAATAACCCACAAGGCCATCATATTCATAACAGCTATTAGGCAATCTTTAGAAAAATGCTTCCTGATGAGAAGGTCAGTCAGCCTATTAGGAAAGCCTATTGCTGTTTTTCTGATCATAAATCCAGCAGAGTGGCCACACGTGTAGAAAGAACTCCTCATTAGAGCCACCAGTTGCTATGAGTGTTGTAATGACATTAACCTCTATTTCTGCTTTGAAGAGGCTGTGCATCAGTTAGTCTTTCTGCTTTATTTGTGCACACCAAACGTATGAAGAACATACAAAATATGAAGCTTTCTTATAGGTCAAACTCCGATATAGGCAGGGCCAAGTAGTGTTAATCTTACAGTACCCAACACCAATGGATGAGAGTATGAACAGGACCAGAAGTACAATTGCTCAAGTGCTTTACTGAACAACAGATTTAATGTACTTGTACTTAATTTAAGTATTTATATGTTTCTGCTTTTACTCCACAGCATTTTGGATGCAAATATATTTTTTTCAACGTACCATTTATTTTAAAGCTTTAGTTTCTTATTATATTGCAGATTAACTGCATTATTAGGCCTATAGATCAAGCTGCCCAGCAATATATAAGTAATCAAAATCATCAAACGCTAATATATATTGGATATAGTACTGTACATGATTCTGAAGAGTGCCATTCTACATAATGAGCGTGCTTACTTCAGGTGCTTTAAATATATTTTGATTATACAACTTGAGCACTATTAAACTACAGCAGTAGGGTTATAATTTTTAATTAAGAAAAAGTCTAAATACCTTTTGTTGCACTTTGCAAAAAAATTATTTAACACAAATCACACAAAGCAGCCTCAAAATCATACACAATGTTTTGTACGCCAGTTCTCTGCACTGATTTTTATTTCTGATTAAATATTCTGATTTCCTACATATAAAAAATAACATTTCCAAATCAGAATGTCTTCAGACTTTTTTTACTGGTCATAACAGGAGCAGTAAATGTGTTGGCTCATCTAAACTGTTTTTAATAATGTGATTAATGACACCCGATTGTCCTGCTGTGGCAAATGTCTGGTGTTTGAAGATTAAACGTTTCATTTTAACTGTTTTCCATTAAAGAACAAGTTTCTGTAAACACTCATTATAGTGTGTTATTTATAATAGAGTGACAAAGACACTGCTGGCAGAGAGAGAGTTTTCTGTGGATTGTCAGGCTTTTTTTTTATGCCCAAAGTGAGTTCCTTTTCCCTCTGGGTTGGAGGCAAAAAAACCAAACAAACCAAAAAAAAACTCAGACCGCTAAAATATAGATATCGTAATATTCTGTACTTATTGTTCACTTTTTTATGTAACCTACATGCCTGTTGTGTATATGGAGGCCATATAGCAGTGTGTCAGGTACACAAATTTTTATTTCCTAATGACAAACTTCAGTTTTACTACAGGGCAGCCGCTCCCTGACCTTGTAAAATCCTGCACCACTTCTCTTTAAAACAGTTATACAATCGCTATATTTTCTCTCTCCCCAGACCTGATACCTGTAAGCTATACTCCCCCCATCGCTCTCTCTCTGTCCATCTAAGTCCCCTCCCTCTTTCTTTCTTTTTCTCATTCCCTGCAGCTGAGCCTTGTAAATCAAGTTGAAACATAACTCTGCATATGTGTGTGTGTCCATATACTGCATGCTGCCTACTAACTGCTGCCAAAAAATGTGTCCCAACCGCCCCCTTCTCACCTCCCTATATGTCTCTGCCTATAGGAGGAGGAAGAGCCAGAGGGGACGGAGGCGTGCGTGTATGTGTGAGCGTGTGTGGGATTAAATTTGGCGCTATCTGTCAGGGTCATATGGGTTGAAGGAACATATCCTGGACGCTTATCTCGAGTGGTGCAGAGAGACAAAGTAACCACACAGTCTGCAGGTTTTCATGTAGAAAGAAAGAAAGAAAGAAAGAAAGAAAAATAAATTGTACTTGAAAATAAACAGCACTTTATTTTATCATAGGAACAGCTGTAAAATTCCAGCTCAGTATTAATAAAAGTACCATCAATCTCTTTCAGCAAGTTAAGGCACTGATGATGGATAAAATAACCAGATCCAGCAAATGACATACCTGAACAATAAAGGTATTTCATATTAATCAATCGAGTCCAATAAAGCTATAAAGCAGTTTCCACACTCATTTCCAAGAATGCCCAAATTCCCTTAGTAAAAGCAAGATATTAAAACGCTTTCTAAAACACAATTTTAACATAAACATGCTTGCTTCAGTTTTGCTAAAGAATGAGGCCATGTCGGTTTTCTCCAGTCTGCAGGGCAGAACTGTTTGATTTTCTCCAGGAAAAAGCAGCAGCAACATGCTGCAGTATCGACTGGGAGCAGGATCAAAAAACTGTAAAAGTGACTAACACAAATAAGTGGAGTTAAGTTACTTTTTAAAAGACAGACTGCTGATGGTGTAAACTGCACACCAGAATTTATAAAAACAACGACAAATGACAAATTTTCTGCCGTCATACCACATAACCCAGTGTGAAGTGTGCTGTAGCAGCACCTCTTGAAAATAAATATACTATTAGCTTGAAAGTGCCACAGTCTGAAACATGGATAATACATGTTTCAGGACTACTCTTCCTTTATTCAAAGTGCCTTTGATAAAGGAAGAGTAGGCTGCTTCAGGTTCATTTAGTAAACGCTGAAATTATCAGAATCACACTGAGTTATGCGACAATGGGCTCCTCCTTACGTGCTTTGAGTGTAGTAGTTTTGCTTCTTTGAATGTAGGCTCATCAGAGCAATGCACAGGAAACCAAAATAACATTGAAAAATAGGCCTTTTAAAAAAGCTACTATTAAGCAAGCAAAAAAAATAACAACATGATCTTTTGAGTTTGATTTTCACCAAGAAAGATCATGTTGTTATTTAAACCATGTTCAAATATTTATATAGATTGGGTTTATTTTTCATTCTACTTTCTTAAACATTTTTGAGTTTCTGTGACATTTCCTCTTTTTTGAGTTGATGAAACTAATTATATTATTATATTATATATTACAATCACAATTAAAAGTATCGTTTCAGACTACTTTTTACATTTTTTTTTTTGGTCTTTATGTTAATGTTCAGAGTTTGCATATCAGAGAAGTTTCACGTTTAACAACCATGAGTGAAGTGGGCGGCTGGGTTATTGATTATCACTGAGGCAGCACAGACAAGAGTGAGCAGAGTGATGCTCTGCTCATTGTTAAAAAAAAAGAAGAAAAAACAACAACAGAATGTGAATTTTTTGCTGATGAGTATTAACTCAATTGTTTTATGAAAGACAAGAGCAACGAACAACGACTGAATTTAAACATCAGTAACTGCAGCATTTAATTTGAGGTATAGATTACTTTTGAGTGCCTACACACAGCGCAATTAGAAAAAAACAAGACACTATGAACAAAGTCATAAGTAAAAAAATTGGAGCAGGCTTAATAATCACTTAAATGTAACTGTAATAAAATAGCACATATACATGTAATCACAATATTTAAATTCTGAAAACATTTGAATTTTAGGTTCATCAGCTTTAAAAAAAACAACAACAAAGAAAACAAAACAAAAAAAAACAAGGCAATCAATTGCCTCAGACATGTTGAGTTCTGCCAAATTCTTTGGGTTTACAGTGTGGTTTTGGAGGCCCCTTTCATGCCTTTGGCTCTTCACCTTGTGCCTGGTAGTCCTTTTCAGTAATCAGTCTTTTCCTTTGTTAGAAGACTGTAAATATCACAGCTTGTGTTTATTGAGCTTGCATTGCCTGACTGACTAGTGTGCCATGTAAGTATAAATGTTTGAGAACTTCTGAGACTGAGTTCTGCTTCGGTTACTGCTGTGGCATCCCTCACAGGCTCGTAATAACACTGCCACTGGTCATTTTTTAAAAATGTCATACAGTCAACAGTGTCAGAGAAGTGAGCCACAGTGTTTCTGTTACTGTATTACAATGTAAATGTAGTGTTCTGAGAAAGACTAATGTGGTGTCAACTTGTGATTACAGCTCTCGTGTTAAAATATGTTAAAAAGAGACCAGTTTTAACCCGACTCTGGCACGATGGAGCTGAGTCATTTTTATGCAGAAACAGTGTGAATGTAGCTATATTCTTTATATGTTGCCGAAACTGTGTGCGAGAGAGGGAATGTGTGTGTGAGAGAGGGGAGAAAGTGTCAAAAGCATGCCATATTTAGGCCAGACTGGCACAGAGTGAAGACACAGACTAACTGTTGCTTTTCACACATCGCGCCGACTCTTTCTACCATCTGCCCTCCCTCTTTGTCTCACTGTGCGTCTGTATGTCATTCTCTTTTTCTCCTTCGCTCCTTCCTAAACTGACGCTCTCTGTCTGGCTGATAAAGTCTTGGCTATAACCTCCCACCACCTCCTTTCTTTCTCTTCTGTCCATTAAAAGAGCCTCAAGGTCTCAACAAGGCAGCAAATATATCTCTAAAAACAAACCCTGACGGCCATCATAGCTCTGTTAATGCACTTTCTGGCCTTAAAATGGTTCCTATTTGAATCTTTTCCCGACAGAAATGGTGTTATATCAGGAGTGAAAGGCAGCGACTAAGTGCCAATATGTGTCAGAGGGCTGGTGGCCACAAAAAAAGAAAGAAAGAAAGACACAAGGAGAATCGTTCTCATGATCTGCTGGTATATTTAGACTAGACAACCAGAGAACAGAACACAAACCACTGTGACTCACACACAGAGAGGAGAGATTACAGACGCACAGATATGCACAGACACAAATACACTCATTCATACACAAATCATGTTCAAATCAATCCCGTCGCAGACAGCCACGTTTCGCCTCAACGGCCTCTCGCATTTCTCACTACCTGTTTTCGTCAGACCTGCAGCCAGATGTGCACGCACGGGTGGGAAAGAGGAACTGACCAGTATGAATGATTACACTTGGTGGGGCAGGTGTCAGCAGTCAGCCCTATCACTGGTCTGAGCCCGGTCTGAAGGTGAAGTGTTGCTGAAGCTTAGGTAGGTAGATTCCAAAAGCATTTTGGACTTCAGATTATTTCCTCCAATTTTGCTTTCAGGCATGTTTTAGGGAAATGGTTCGGACTCAGAAGTGGCTTGTATACTTTACTCCTAGAGTACAGACTGTAATTAATGTCTCAAAAACCAAAAACTGAATTACCATGACTGGAACTACAGAGCCAATATATGGCCAGCATTCCTTTTATAAAAGCACATTTTAAATTAAAATTTCCCTCATAATGCAACTCAACAGCACCTTATGTTATAGCTTTATCCTCTTAAATACCCAAGTTCTGCAAATTTTGCTTCAGAGAAAATATTGTATAATGTTTTCAGTGGCTCTGGAGGAGCTTTGTCAAGTTTTTGCATAGGTTGAGTGGTCTGGATGACAAGTAAAAATCACATTATAAAAACACAAAAAATGGATCTTAGTGTTAGTTGAGGCAGGCCACAAAGTCAACTTCAGCTGCAGTCCAAGCCAATCAACTGATCTCGGTGCTGGCCCACATCAGCTCACAACTGATACAACTGGCAAATCTCAGATAGGGCTACTATATAAGCTGCATTCCCCTGTCGAGAGTTGCTGCACATCTGCAAGCTGCTTTGCAACCCACTTCCACACCACTTCCTCCTATGATGCTATAAATATCTTATTTGTTGTCACTGATGCCTTCTTTGTTCTACACTGGTGGTCTTGCTGCTGCTTTCACAGAGCCATACCTCTAAGTATAAATTACTGCTGATGGAAACAAAAGCTTTCTTTTAACTAAAGTGGTCCTAACTGAAATACAGCTCCGGTCCCAGTACCAGTCTTCTCATTGCTAATCCGCATCTCATGGGTAACTAGAAGTAGTTTGTTTAGATGTTCAACTCCATCTGCTAATTAAAACCATGAAACGAAGCTGAAAGCTCTTTGAAAGTAAGTAATTGGACCTTTATGAAGGTTTTTCTTTTTTTTTTTATGAAGAGTGATTTTTCAGGAGGTAACCATACATGTCTGAGTTGTGTGCAACTGTAAAGTTCTGAGTCTACTTAACTGCAGTCTAGTTAATGTTTGGGGTTCAAAAACACAGAACACAAACATATGGAAAGTGCAGCTTTCATTGTAGCTATCCTTAAAATTAGCCTGAGTACTTATCAGTACTCTTTTGACCTCGCTTAGTACAGTTTTTTGTTACTTATCAGCCCACATGTGGTATCTGTGATCTGGATGGGCTCTAACTGAAACTGTACTTACATTATGCCCCACTTACAGAACCTGAAGGTGTAGATTTAGCTCATTAGCACCAGCAGAGTGTAGCTCAGCACCAGTTTGACAGCAGCAATTGAAAACATTAGCATTCCACACGCTAACAGCGAGCACTCCTGTAACCCTGGCCGGAGACCGACGGCCAGCGGTTGGGGGCCGTGTTGAGCTAATAAAGTCTGTTAATTTAATTGGGCATTGGGTCAGTATGTCTGTCAGTGTGTGTATGCGTGTGGCTATAGCTGGCTAACCCCACCAGATGAGCCTTCACCCCAATCACAGCCCCCTTTTCTGCTGGCAGTCTGCCGTTCGACTTGGCAGACACACACTCGTGCAGGGTCTGGTGTGCATGTGTGTGTCTGTGGCTGTGTGCGCACGCATGCATGTGCGCTTGAGCCTCTGTGCGATTGCACAAGGGAGGGAGGATTATAGATGTTGAACATACACACGCAAATGAGCACAGGGCCTGACTGGTCTGCATGGTGTGTGTGTCTGTGTTGTAATAAAGCCAGCAATGTTTTACTGGCCCGCTGACACAGTGCATAAAAAGATCAGTGGGCCAAATCCATTAGTAGTATAATTGCATTACATGGTAAATATTCCTAAAAGGTCAATATCTCCATTTGAAACATCACCATCATCACAGAGGGCTGCAAACGAAACAGGAATTCTGGGATTTTACAGAAGCTGGGGCCACAAAATTACACTTCTAGGCATCTATTATAGAAAAGATTTGGCCAGCAGGACTGATTTTCCACCTCAAAATGAGTCAGCGTCAGCTTGTGGCAGGCCAGCAGATGACTGTTTAACATGTGAAGGTCTGAATTTGATTTTAATACTCCGAAATTCAAAATTTCATAACCAATATCGCCAATGGCGCCCAGTCGCTTTTTACTCAGGGGATTTAATTGAAGTGATCTTGGACTGAAAATGAGTACGAAAAAGAGAGAGTGAAGCAGACAGAGACGACGGGAGTGTGGGCGAGCGTGAGAGAGCAAATGTGCGAGGAGAGCTGAAAGTGAAACTAACTTAATTTGGTGTTTATGTAAAATAATTCTGTGTACGTGGAGTGTATCTGAGATCTATTTTCAATGATGACGAAGGATCAAAACGCTTCAGCGTTTGGGGGCTGTGTGCAAAATCTTTTCCCTTTTTCAAACGCTCGTGAATTCACTCTAAATACATAATATTCCACATGCATATAAATGAGACTAATGATAACAATGAACCAATAAAATACCACATCTGCTAGACAATTATAAGTGTCACAGCGCTGTTATAATTTCCAGAGCTATAAGACCCTCTGACATAAGAGCATGTGAAAGGGGGGATGAGTGAAGCTCCTCAAGTGATTTTGAGGAGACACTGCAGAGTATGGGAAAAATAATCACTTGCTCAAGCAGGAATTGAATGCATAGCCTCAGCTTAGGCATTCTGCCCTAACCAAAAGACCAAGCTGGCCTGTGCTACTATATAAAGAAGATGCTTGTGTTTGGATGGCAGGGGGACCAGTGTTACACACTGTGACAATCCTAAGGCCTGTAGTAACCAAGTGTCCATTCATATTTGAGGAGACAAATAATGTCTAAACAAGGTTTCCTGCAGATGCCTAAGAAATAGCTAGTTTGGCGCATTAAAGCAGCTGCTGGCTAAAGATTTGTGCCAACACTCTTATTTTGTGTAATTTCCACATGCTGAAGGAACCTGAGCTGACTTTTCATACCAGAAAACATAAAACTTTCATACTAAAAGTGACTGACACAATGTAAATTCTGAAAGGCAGTTTATGAACATTTGCTTATTTAGTATGTGACTAAAGCAAAAACTAATTGTTCTCCTAAAGCCTGGCAATCAGGGGACAAAGGGGAAAAGAACATGTATCAGAAACTAATGCTTGTAAAAGCAAGACAAGAGTTTTTGCATGTGCCATATCATGAGAGACAAGTGAGAAAATATTTTTCTTTTTGTGAATAAACCCTTGAAGGCACGTGAGCCAGTTTTCATTTAATTCAATTCAATTTTATTGATATAGCACCAAATCACAACAACAGTCGCCTCGAGGCACTTTATATTGTAAAGACCTTACTGTAACAGACAGAAAACAATCAGATGACCCCTTATAAGCAAGCACTTGGCGACAGTGGGAAGGAAAAACTCCCTTTTAACAGGAAGAAACCTCCGGCAGAACCAGGCTCAGGGAGGGGCAGCCATCTGCCGCAACTGGTTGAGGGTGAGGGGAGGGAGACAGGACAAAAGACACACTGTGGAAGAGAGCCAGAGATTAATAATAACTAATGACTAAATGCAGAGTGGAGTATAAACACATAGAGTGAAAAAAGGTGACAGAAGATGAAACACTCAATGCATCATGGGAAGCCCCCAGCAGCCTAGGCCTATTGCAGCATAACTATAAGCTTTATGAAAAAGAAAAGTTTTAAGCTTAATCTTAAAAGTAGAGAGGGTGTCTGTCTCCCGAATCCAAACTGGGAGCTGGTTCCACAGAGGGTCCTGAAACCTGAAGGCTCTGCCTCCCATTCTACTTTTAAATACAGCCAGGCCACAAACCATGTTGGGTTTAGTTTCACAGGCCCAGTGCACTGATTTGAACACAGCGGGCCTGACTGACTGACTGACTAGTTGACACCATCTACATTATTAAAAGCCAATATCTGACATAGTTGCATCATCGACTGCAGAAAGTGAAGAGGCAGATGGAGAAGAAAACCAAAAAAAACAGGAACACATATACACACAGAGGCAGCAAAAAAGACAACACGTACTGTACAGTATGTACACACAAACACACACATACCCTCCAGGCTATTGTCCTCCACATTTAGGTCACGCCGAAACTAACAGCTTCACACACGCACATATACACACATTCCCCAGGAGGTTCTCCTCACCTGCAAAGAGGCCAGTTTGGACACAGTGTCAAAGATTAAACCTGTGTTTTATCTCAGAGAAGGGGGCTGCTTGGGGGTGTGTGTGCGTGTGTGTGTGAGTTTATATGTGTTCACTCAGTCCCCGTTCACCAGAGGGCAGAGGGTCACTGGAGAATACACTTTTTCACTCACACACACGCACACACTTCCTGCCCTTCTCTGTGTGCGCGGTCAAGTAGAAAGGTGGATCTGTGTCAGGTAGCAAGGGTATTTACTGTTACTGAGACAAGCAGGCCGAGAAAACACAAACACAGCGGGGAGAGAGAGTGAGGGAGAGAGGGGCGAGCAACCTAGAGGAAGACTGGAGGAAAAAGCAAGGAGAAAGTGGATAAGGAAAAGGATGAGTCGCGATGCTTTACAAGCCTTTCATGGGCAAAAAAAAAAACACGCAGCCATGTACAACATCAGAAACAAAGCACTTTAATAAGTACACATGTTCACACGAAAAACATGCAAGCAGCAGATGTCTCACAGTGGTGGTACAAGGAGAAGCAGGTGTGAAAGAGTGTGAGCAAAGATCTGACACACTGCAGAGTTTTAAAGAGGAAAGCTGGGTTGGACGTTTTGTGTGTGGATGATGAAGCGGACTCAATCACAAATTAATTAGAGTGCGACCCAAAAACACCAAAAAACTACACACACTCCTGACCGCTCTACCATAATAATGGCCTACATGCATACTGCTTTCTCATCCAAATCAGCTCTTTAATATCAAGAAACCACACTCTCTAACCCTAACTTTCTCCGCTCACTGCTACACTTAATTCATTCATTCTCACAATAAAAATTTTTTTGGCTCAGACAGAACAACAGACCAGCATTTACCTTAAACCACACTTCTAATCTTTGCTTAGCCTCCTAACATGCACCAGGTCGATGGCAACCTATTTAGGTGTAGATTTAGGCTTGCATCTACCCTTTTGTATGGAAGAGAGATCTTATATGAGAACTACTGCAAGGCCAAAATGCATGTAGGAGAGTTGATTTGTTTAAAATGCAAACCTAACCATAAACCCAAGTGGTTCCCCAGCAATCGGGCAGGTGTTAAAGGGTTCATTAAAAGGTACAGTTTGTTACACTTCATGTAAAAATGTATATGGTGGCCCTGAAAGGTCAGTTGCACTGAAACACCAGCAAATAGAAAAACCCTGCAAAAGCACACAAAACTCAAAGGACGTTGAACTCACAAAACACAACAAAAGTGTGTTTGGGGAGACAATAACGTGACGGAACAGCTGCAGAAGTGACAACAGTAAACAGCTAATAGCAAACATGTATCTACAGTATTATATGGATCGTGCGATTAAAACACACATTACCTGCATTTTTTTCTCCCTCACAACACTGAAGAATCCTCCATTTCTTTTAAGTGTGTCTCGGTGCGTTCCTTCACATGTTTTGTTTTCTGTCACTTCCGCAGCTGGTCCGCCACTTTAATGTCTCCCCAAAGCACTTCCGTTGTGTTTTGTGAGATTTTGTTTTTTTCTACTTCCATTGTGTTTTATGTGCTTTTGCAGCATTTTTTTTTCTGGTGTTTTCTTAAGTTGCAGTGCATTTGACCTCTCAGGGCCACAATAAATTTATCTATTATATATACTTTATGTTTTATAGCATTGAGCTAAAATTATTAGTCAACTAATAGATTAATTGTTTGGTACAAAAGCAATGTCAACAATTTTCTTAATTCATCAACAAGTTTCTTATCTAATGAAAACGTCCAAAATGCATGTTGGGTCTAGCTTCCCAAACATGTAGAAATGCTACTTTTTCTGTTTTAGGTTATTAAAAAGTCAATTTCTTGGTCAGATGAAACATAAGTATTTAATGTAATTTTAACTTTATAGTCCAGGGAACAATATAAATACAGAAAATAATCAGATGAATCAGTGCTGTAAATTCTCCTTCACTGCATCAATAAATTACCCAGATTTTCATGTCAAAGGTGAAAAGCCTCTCAAAACAGGGCTGTCAATAAAAATCTTCCCTGAGTGCCGGGTTTGTATTATCTGCACTGAGTCACAAAAGCAGAGACTCAACTTAGGTCAAAAGTGGACAACACCAAAACACTAATATCACACAAGGAGGCAAAAAAAAGGGAGGTGGTTAAAGAAAGGGAACTTCTTTCCTTCTTCTGTTTATATATAAAAAACAAGGTTGTATCCTGAGCGAGCCCTGGAGACAAAAAAAATAACTCCATGCATCCCTGAGAGGCCTTTTTGTTTATCTCTTACTTTGCTTATTTATTTATTATTTCTGCTCTCCTGCCACGCGGCCGGGGGAGCGAAGGACCACAGGTGCTCGGGTGAATCCGATGGACATCCGCAATTTATCATTCATACGCCACTGACGGCAGGCCAGGCCGAAATATGGCACGGTAAACACAAACCATAGATCATTCACAGGCGCAGATACACACAGACAGGCGCTAACGCACATAAACACACATACGTGTGCGTGCACGTACCTAAAATGCATCTTTGAAGACAGATGCTTTTATGCGTACACAGAGCTGGACATGGGTCACATTACAACATGTTTCTTGCAGCATGGTGTAGATATCTTTTTCTTTCCATCTCTTTATTCCACTTTATCTTTGTCTCTCTTATGGGAGCCTCATCCCCCTCCCTCACTTTTCACATCTTCTTGTTGATTTCTGGCAGGCCAAACACTTAAAAGCGTAGTCCCACCACCCTCTTATTAATGAAATACTAGATTGGGCTTTCTCATTTGCTCTACAACCTTGTGGAGGGCAAGAATTTGTTTCTCTTGAACAATTACACCTTCCTTCTCTTTGGAAGTCTGATTATATTCCACCTGAATTCCAACCGACTTCTGACCTTAGTTCAAGCTTTCCCTCTGTTTCCTCAGGTGTGAATAAATAGATG
>VUQS01033569.1:6476-21707 GCA_015108495.1 Heterochromis multidens
TTTACACTTTTTTACACTGTTAAAATGTTAATAATTTGTAACTGAACTGAATCCAAGCTGACTGAAGGAGGAAATATGCAGTTCTCAAAAAATACTGCATGTATGGAATAACTAGTCAATTTTGATAAGTGGTTAAAAAGGAGACTTTGCCCCAGAATAGTCCACTTCAGACACAGTCATACTATTGGAAATGCTCAGAATGGTTTAGGCAAGGGAGCTGCCTGGATACTGTGTGCAGGAGGCAGCACACTGCCAGAATACACAGACTTTGTACTAGGGAACTGGTAGGTTCAAGACCAACTGATCCACCCAGAATGGACAGATTGGGTTCTCATATGCACTTCTGTCAGGGAAGTCCTAAAAGAAGTTCAGTAATGCAGGTGAAGGTGAAAAAAAGTCACTGAAATATAGCTTCATTTACCTTAACAAGATAAGATTAAGTTAATAATGGTTAAATTTTTTTATAGAAGTTGACATCCCATATTTATTGTTGTGCATGTTATATTTGCAAGGCTGTAGAGTAAAGAATAGCAGACATGACTGACTACAACGCAAGAGAAGGGATGAAAGAATGCAGGTACAACAGCAGGATAAGACAGATACAAAGAAAAGTAGGACTGTATCAAACAAGCATTTGATTTTTTGAAGAATCCTCTTCCAGCAGCACTATCTAATCTATATAATCTACTAATCTCAGCTCTACTATAGGTGCAACACACTGCTTTCACTTCAGTAGGGTCCCTTTCATCCACTCACCTGCAGCTTTCCTCTTGTTATCCCACACACATGCAAAAACTACCACACAAGGTATCCCCCAGAACCACCTTTGCACTAGGGCAAGCCACATCCAAGCCAGGTGATAATTGTTCCAAAGCAGGTTGCAGAGTGTTTCCACATTCAACACCTCAGTGAGACCCAAGGCAAGACCACAAACATGCATGCGTAATCACGAGTTTCCAACACTGATGCACAGGTAATACTTGCTTATTTACTAACACCACATTGTATATAGTCATGCATTGTCTTGTTGTCCTATGTATGGATACCACAGTTAGTGTTCCCTAATAAAACACATTTACTGAAGTCAGTGAAGATGTGAATTCTATCCTTCTCCTCCTTATCCTGCTGGAGACAAAAAAAAAAACCCCTTCTACCTACTTCTAAGTAAAAAACGACTATCGTGTTTCTTTGAATAACCTCACATTTCACTCGCTTTATTTTAACATTAGTAATAGTCAGAGTTTTATTTGTTTCACATTTTCATGCCCCACTGATTTCTAGTGCATATTTTGTTTTATTTGTGTGAGGATGTTTGAATTAAAACAGCATCTTCTTCTTCATCTTCTTTTTCTGTCAGCTGCTCCCTTTAAGGGTCACCACAGCAGATCATCTGCCTCCATCTCACCCTATCCCTAGCATTCTCTTCTGTCATACCAACCCTCTATGTGTCCTCCTTCACTACATCCATGAATCTTCTCTGTGGTCTTCCTCTTTTTCTCCTGCCTGGAGCTCCATCTTGAACATAATTTTTACAATTTATCCACTATCCCTCCTCTGCACATGTCCAAACCTTTTACTCATTTTAAATCCTGTCCATCCTGGTCACTTCCAGTGAAACTCTTAGCATCTTCAACTCCGTCACCTCCAACTCGGCCTCCTGTCTGTTTGTTAGTCCTACCATCTCCAAACCATACATCATAGCAGGACATCTTGTAAACCTTCCCTTTCACTCTTGGTGCTATGCTTCTGTCACAAATCCCCCTTGACACTTATCTCCACCCACTCCACCCTCCCTGCACTCTCTTCCTCACCTCTCTTGTGCACTGTCCACTACTTTAGATAGTTGACTTCAGGTTTTTAAACTCACCTACCTTCACTACCTCTGCTCCTTGCATGTTCACCTTTCCATCTGTCTACCTCTCATTCACACACATGTATTCTGTCTTCCTTCTACTGACTTTCAATCCTCTTCTCTCCAGAGCATACCTCCACCTCTCCAGGCTCTCTTACACCTGCTCCCTACTCTCATTAAAGATCACAATGTTGTCGGCAAACATCATAGTCCACAGAGACTACTACCTGTCCTCATCTGTCAACCTGTCCATCATGATGTAATCCCACCCCGACCTTGAAACCATTGTAACTCCTACCGCACACCTCACCACTGTCTCGCTGTCCTCATACATGTCTCTTTTTCTTCTGACATCGAACCTGTGGGACATACGCACTGACAACATTCAACATCACACCTTTGATTTCCAGCTTCAAACTCATGATCCTGTCTGACACTCTTTTCACCTCCACAAAACTATTCACATACTGTTCCCTCAAGATTACCTCTAATCCATTTCTCTTCCTATCTACACCCTGTTAGAACTGCTTGACTCCACCTCCTCCTGGCCTTGCTTCCCTTCCACCTGGTCTCCTGCACACACAATATACCTACCTTCCTTCTCTCCATCATATCAGCCAGCTCTCCCCCTTTACCAGTTATACTCTCTACATTTAAAGTCCCTACTCTCATCCCCACGATCCTGCCTTTCCTTCTCTCATGCTGCCTCCTAACATGTCTTCCCCTCTCCTCTTCCTTTGTCTTTGGCCAACAGTAGCACAATTTCCACTGACACCCTGTTGGCCAACAGCACTGGAGGTGGTCGTTGTTAACCCAGGCCCTGATTGATCCATTTTTCTGAAATCTGTGTTTTTCTTTTTTTTATTGTTTGCACCTAATGGCCACTGTATTATTTCATAAGAAAAAGTTAATACAGAATGTTGAATTTTAAAAAAAAACAGACAAGATCTTCTCACTGATTCTGACAAATAATCAGCTTTCTCCTGTGAAAAAAGGTCCACATTTTCTCACCTCATCCAGCTTGTTGAGATTTGCAGACATCAGACTAACAAGCTGACCAGTGCTGATCTTATCTAAGACTCGGCTAGACAGCTTCAGGGTCTGAAAAAAAAAGTTGAAGTCAGTGACACAAGGCTATGCTTTGACACCCGGCTGACATGCCCCTCGCAGCAACCTGTTGATGGCCACATGTAAGTGGCTCTCTGGGAATGCTCAGTCATGCATGGCAAACAAGGTGGAAACATTTAGCTGATGAGGCCGTTTTGGAGAAACTGAGCTTCAAAATAATACTAAGAAAACAGAAGAATCTAAGAAATTCAAAGGCCATCTTATCAGTTGGGTTGTTTTGTTCTGATAGTAAATTGTCACAGTGGTTACTAAAAGTAACAAGTATACGATTCATGTGTTATCAACAGCACAGCGCCACTGGCTGCAAGGAAGAATTTACACTTGCATTCCACAACATTACAGGAGCCAATACTATACGTTTTACTCTAGTTGTGTTGCAAATTAAAAATGCATTGCAATTTGACATTTTAATATTACTGTTCAAGGTTAAAAATACAGTTTAAAACATTTATGAAGGTTAGAAAATAGGTTCTAATAATATAGATGCTGTTTTTCCCTTACCTTCTTGTATATAAGGCTAAAAAGAGCAATGCGGATCTGCATGCCCAGGTGATGCAGGCCAAAGATGGCAGGCTGCAACAGGAGGAAGCGGGCAGTGAAGAGGAGGCAAAGGCCCAGGGAAAGATAGAGTCCTTGGCTTCGCTCTGCAGCATGAAACGGGTCAAAGGAAGCAATGATGCGACCCGAAATCTGAGGTTGCACCGTCTTGGAAGCCTCCTGCACCAAAAATATGGGACAATAAAGAGAAAAGAATAACTGGTTTTGTAGTTGTAGTTATTCCATCATTAAAGAATCAGCTTTCCATGTGCCCTTGAAAGATAATCAAGTGTATTTTTAACCCGTTACAGGTATGGTTATGAGCATTATGCTCATAACTTGCCATTATGCATAAGATATAAATAAATATCTTTAAAATTAGGGCTTGCAGTAAAATATTTATCTTGTTGAGTGGTATTGACCATTTAAAAAAGTAACATTTATTCAAGGTAATGGCCAACTGATGTTTTTCTGTTGTGTGTTGATTAAATGTTCAAAGACAATGTGATGAATGAGTGAATGACCTTAAAAGAGTAAATGTTTAATAATGATAATTTCTTTGTTTGCCTGGCACAAATGGGGGAAGAAATAAATGCAAACACAAATAAATAATTATCAGTTTTGGTATCAGCTGTCAGACCACCTGTTATTTTAAACATTAGTTTGTTAGACAAAATTTCTCAATCAGTGCATCCTTATTCAAAGTAGGCACATATTCTAGTGTTTTTTGATATGGAGAATATGAGATAAAAGTTAAAAAAAAAACAACAACAACAAAATATTAAATAAAAAACACTGTTACATAATTTTAAAAAGAAATAAATTCACATCTGGATCGGGAATCAGTCAAACAGGATTAACCAAGATGAAGATAATATATCTAACAGCATTAAATAACTAGAAAACTATGCTGGCTTCCATTTCGATCTATTTTCAAAGCTTCTCTGTTTACCCACAGCATCTCCTTAAAATCTAACAGGCATTCTTGTCATCATGACAACCAGCACCAACTGCACTAACTTACACAATGGCTGCTGTCTGGAGCTTCCCATAAGCCTGGGACAGTGAGCTGGTTTGCGACACTATGGTGTGACAAGCTCGTGATGTTTGTGCGTCATTGCACTATAGCTTTATTGGACTTTGCCAGCAGGACAGCGCAGTTTACAGGTACCACAGACACACATACAGATGGAGCTGGCAGTGAGTTACATGAATGTTTAAAATGAATGTATTCGTGACCTTATCTTGTTATTTGTTCTATACTGTTAACTGAAGATATTACAGTTGTTCTCTGGTTGCAGTGTTTCCTAAAATTTAACACAAAGTGACATAACTACTAAGTGTCTCAGGCTGATATAATAGTATATTAAAATTGTTAAAGGAATAAATCTATGTGAAAGTAAAATACTAAAACATTTTGTTGAATGTTTTGAAGTTTTTCGACTACTGCATTATTACTACTGGACTACATGCCTACCTATAATGGACTGATAATATGAGCCAGGGAGTGTTGCGTGTGGTGGGATATGGTCATTTTCAGTCAGTATGAAAACAGATGAATGGTTGGATGACAGATGGGCAGATTTGTCATCAAACAAAACTATTATCCCACATGAACTCTGGGCAGTGCTGAGGCAATCATTTTTCCAAGTTGCCCTTTCTCGCATGTAGCACACAGCAGCAGACAGCTGGTGTCACATGTACTCTTAATACTAGAAATTTCATTTAAGTGAGGGTGCTGCCTAGGTCGAGCATGCAGTAGGCACGACACAATAATTTCTGAATAATTGCCTGTTATCTTCACATGGGTGCAATTGGACATTATGCTTTGTAAAAGGGAGATGGAATGATAAAGGCCATTTATGTTCACTCTGACTGGGTTGGACATGCTGCATTCTCACACACAGCTCTATGTGTTTATATAGAGAAACTGTTATTGATGTCCTGTCTTAAAGACTCTAGCTGAGCATTATGAGCATCACCGTATTGGTGTTTTGAAAGCAGACATTACAAACCGGGGTGGATCTGATCATGGGGTAATGTGTGCTTATATGGCGATGTCAGTCTTAAAGCATACCCTGCTTTATCTTCCTTTGTGGCTGTGCTTGGCACTATAAATGAATTTCATATGGTATTCAATAACACTCAAAATTAGTGATTGAGACCACAAGATTATCGAGAAAGAGTTAACTGAAATCAAAGATCAAGTGAGCAGTAGGGTCTTTTTCTCATCTATTTCAATATAATCTCACTTCTTTTTGTAACCAATGGAGCCCCCCCTTCCTGGTCTTTAGAATATAAATCAGACTTAAGCAACTACCTCATTGGCTTCACTTATCAAACCCGCAAACAATGTCCATCTTTGACAGTCTATGGGTATAAGAGGTCATAACAGTGATGGGAAAACAACTGAACTTTTCTTAAATAAAAATACACCATAATGATGTAGAACATTTCCTTCATGTTAATGATCAACCTGATCAAGGCATAATAATCATGTGTTTACATCTGCAAGCAACGCTGAACATCACAGTTTCCAGTTACAGATGTCGGATCGGCTTCCTCCAGGCAGGACAGACTGACAGACTCACCCCAAGGTAGAGGAGGACACCAAAGAAGGCGAAAGGCCAAAAGAAGCAGCGGGCCAGTGCTCTCAACAGCCTTGGCTTTCTCTTGGCTGTGGCTGATACCACCTCCCTGTCCCATTCTCTGCAGGGAGGAGAGAGTTACAACACAGTTAAACAGCAGTGAAGGAGGCAGAATGAGAGAAACACACAACTAGCAGACAAATGCCAGAAAAGTTTGGCTCTGGCTCTTCTATCTGTCTGCTACTACTCTGGCAATGAACCAGGGTTTAATGGTGTGTTCCACAACTCTGGCTGGTGATCAAGTCACAGAATAAAAAGCTGTCATCCTTTTATTTAATTATTTGTATTTATTATATTTGTGAAGGAATTTTATTTGGGCAAAAATGCACCCTTTAGATATTGAGGATCTAAGTCTAGTCAAGTATTGTTGGACATTGCTCACTGTAGCTTTGTTATAACTCTATTCGATTAACTTCCTTTTTGGTAGGCAGGTACAGCTACAGAGAGTAGCTGCATTGTTCTGTGACGGTCAATTTATAACCACATTGATGTGGCCAACCAGTAGCAGTAAATGGTGGGGAAAGAAGTAAGAAGGGACAACTGAGGAAGAAAGTGATTTAAAAAAAAAAAAAAACATACAAAAACCATAAGTGGATAAATGTTGAAGATTTGATTATCATAATCTATTAATCTCAGTTTGTAGAGGTAGAGTTCCAATCTGAGAGATTAATCGCCATTTTTAAAATAGTGTTTTTATTTTCAGTTAAAGTGAGTCATGCAAAACTTCCAGGTGGCCATGTGTTACCTAGTGACTGCCAAGCAGAGGTGTACAAATCTGGGGCACAAACGGGAGAACTGTGGGGGGTGGGGGATGGAGGGAAAGGGGATATCCCAGCTGTCATAGGGTGAAAGACAGGGTACATCCTGGGCAGGTCACCAGTCTATCACAGGGCTAACACAAAGAGACAGACAACCATTCACATTCACACCAATATGAAATCACCAATTAACCTAACAAGCGTGTCTTTGGACTGAGGGAGGAACCTGGAATATCCACACAGGCACAGGGAGAATATGCAAACCACACACAGTAGTGAGGCAACAGTGCTGACCACTCCACCAATTGCTCCGCTGGCCAGTTAAACAAAACTAGGTGAGCCTTGAGAGAGTGTACATACAACATGGATAGATACACATGACAAGATTTTGGAACTGAAAGCTTTCTAGCTTCTGTTTGTTGTCTGCTTGCAGTCTGAGTACCACTGACCAATCATGGTTCTGCAGGCTTGGATGTAGGTAAATGGTCTACATGGGGTGTAAAAGAGGGGATCCATTTAACATAATGCATCCTTAAAATCATCAGCTATTGTCTAATAATGATCTATCTTTTCACTAGCTTGTTTAAAATGTATCAGTACTTACATACCAAACAGGAAGTCTTGGTTCAGATGACTGCAACGAAAGCCTCAAAATATTGGCTGTTGTCTGCAGAGGCCAAGTCATCAGATGATAGCCTATGAGTTCCTAGATTGGACTTAGGGTAGCAATCTTCTCAGTAAGTATGTTATTTGTTTACTGCTCCAAGGAGACACAGCTTATACTCATATCTAAAATAAAAACATCACTATAGTTGTGATACCAACATTTAAAATTATTAAAATTCAATTGAAAATGCTAATTTTTTGTGTTGTACTTATAACTGCTGTGCTGTCTTTACCAGACTTCATTCCAGCTTTTGCTAGACGATGCTTTTCGTGCCAAGAAAGCTCAAAGACTTGAGACGAACTGAGGGTGATAAAAGAGGCTGACGGTACACAGCATGCTTTAATGGAAGGTAAAGTTCACGTTCCCAGAAGTCCTCACTGTTTGCCTGATCAGAATAATGAAAGCAAAATCACCCACCAGTGCTCATTTATCAGCCTGGTGGGGACTGGGCCCTTTCTAAAGGTCGACTTTTTAAAACCCATGTACATTGACCAGCTTGTTGGCCACATTCAGCGTGACGACAGCCCCAGGGTGACAAAGAGGCAAGGCCATGTGTGACACTACTGTGGTTGTTAGGCAAGGTTTAAAACATGAGTATTTAACTTTTGGGAACATCAAAACTCCTTAGAAAGAATTGTCAAAGATGTGCCACTTGCTTATGACTACAAGAACCGGAAAAGAGTAAAAAGAGATAAATGGAAGAGAGCAACAAAATAATGGAAAACAATATCAGAAATCTTTTGTGCTGCCAGGATTAAGCTCAACAGGCTAAACTTAAATTAATCCATTATAAGAAATGTGATTATTATCCAGTTCTGTATAGAATAGAATGAATGGAGAGTAAGAGGAAATGAGTGGCTTAAAGAGAAATAGAAATAAGTCAGAGAAGAGAGACCGAGACAGATGCAAAAGTAGAAAAAAAAAAGTTAAGCTTGTCCATCATCTGCTGTCTGGCTGTTTGTTGGCACACACAGGTTGGTTTATGTCAAGCCTAGTTTAAATGTCAGCCCTTACTGTGACTAAAGACAGGACAACTCATAGCCTGCTACTGCAAACACATGTAAAGGGCATGTGTGAAAAACATCAGAGCCACAAATTTCTAGGTTTTAGAATTTCTACAAATTCAACTTACCTAAAGAATGTCATTACTGCACATGCTACCTACATCAGTGTAGGTAATCATTACATACAGAGACTTTTTCTGTACATGTTTTCATAAAATCTGGATGCAGTTCACTTAATGATTTAATTAATTTCAGAGAGTGTGTTACTACCAGTTGCCCAAAACAGACTTGAACTTGGGCCAAAGAGTTAAAAAGGGAGAGCACTGTTAATGTTGTCATTACTAATCTTGTTAGGAAAAGTTCTATAAAAATAAAGTTTTTTATTGTTCTAATAAACTAGATCTTATGCATGACTATTCACAATCAGTGGGCCAGAACTTACAAACCTTTCAAGTCTCTCAGAGAGGTTGTCTGCCAGATCAAAGGAGGGAGCCTTGTACACATCTGACAGATCCAGCTTTTTTCTGAAGCCCTTTCTTAACAGTGGTGTTACCCACCTGCACGAAAAAAAAAAAGAAAAAAGAATCAGCTGTTTGAAGGTGTGATGTATGGGCACTGGAACTCTAGGAGAGTTTTGTGTTGCTCTGTTAAAGAAAGACATGTTTATATACAGTACATTAAAAACATACATTTTATCATCAATCTTTAAAATTTATACTGAAATATAATAGTTTCTGCGTGGTTAGAGGATAAGCCTTTGGTTTCACAGTCAGACTAATGACAGAGAACTGAGAGAAAGTCACATATTTGCTAGTATCTGTGACTGAATCACTTTAGGACCGGGCTGTCTCATCCACATGATATATCATCTGATTTTTAGGACTGCGTCCAAATTCTGGGATCTCTAGTTGGAGTACAGAAGTGGCACGTCTGCGCCTCTTTATTAGGCTGCAATATTATACAAGAATGAACCGTTTAATCCATGCAAAAATGATAATATTACGATTCATAGCACGTTACACAAATAGATTTTAAATCCTCAGGAGCCACATTCATCTACTAATGTTTTCTAGAACATACTACAACGGAGCACAACTCACTTTGCAAACGCGTATTTTACGCACGGGATTCCTGCAGATGTGTGAAAGACAGACGTCTCAATAATGCTGCAGTAATTTCTTTTGGAAGATTAAAAGGGCATTTATATTGCCCATGTGAGTAAGTTTGCTATTTTTTTACACTCTCTCCTTTTCCAGTTCCTACACTCATTATAATCACAATGGACCCTCCAACCGACCTAGAGAGAGAGAGTATAGTATTGTTTCGTTTGTTTGTTTAACTAATTTGCCTGTGCACCTTGCCATCCAGAGACAAAGCCACTGCTCCTTGAATTAAAAAAAAGCTGTAGACGAAACACTTCTTACCAGAAGAAAAACTTGGAGACGAAGTTCGCATCTTCCACTGGTGACTTCTGCATTCTAAGAGCGCCGCCAGTTTGAGTTCTCTGCACCTGAGTGTCCCCCGCGTGGCTCGGAGGGGATGCTCGTCTGTTTTATTCTCCACTTTGTGTCTGCGCTGAATGTATTGTCGCTATGCAGTCATCTTCGTTCCCCAAAAGGAAAAAAAAAAAAGTACCCTCTTTTATCACTTTGCGCGTTTCCCTAGGTTTATTCTTCCTCCAAAAGCTAAAAACTGGATGTCTTCTATCTCCTTGCGCGCTTTCCTAGGTTTATTTTCACAGTCCGCTTCGACTACCTTCCTTTCACTCTCTTTTTCTCTCTCGCTCTATCTTTCTCTCACTCCTCTGTGACAGGGAGAGGACAGTCCATCCTTTATGGGCTCGCCAACACTTGAAACGTCATTTCCACGCCGACAGGCTTCAGGGTACATATTGTGGCACCAAGCTGAGGGCACGAGTTAGTTTATCAGAAAAGATGTGGGAAATAACTGAATTACCCTGACTTTAATTGCACTCAGTTAAATGTAAAAATGAATAGAGAAGGAGAGTAGAAATAACAAATGTAGCACTGTAGAATCCGACCCAAATGTTAGGTTTTCACATGAAATTTCACATAAAAACCTAACATTTAAAGTTCTTGTTTAAACATAAAAAAAATGACAGAATCCACAGGTTTTACAGTCAGGTTAGTCCAGAAGCTGCTGCAGGTCTATTAAGCTGCCTCTGAATGCCAACCTGTGACTTTTTATCTGTTTTCACTTAGCTGACTTCCTATGAACCACAACATAGCAGGCACATGGATATTTAGATGAACTTTTCAACTTTTTCCCCCCTTTTTTTAATGAGGTTAAGCAAACTTTTAGATTAGGGAGGGTCAGAAGCTCAAGACATTCCTGAAGGGAACAGAGATAAAGTGTGGTGTTGGATCACTTGCTAAATTGACCCCGTACTGACAGGTAACATAACTATCAAATCAGGTTTCAGTGGGAGAAGATGTACACGAATATTATGCATTTGAGTAAAAGAAGCAGAGAATTGTTCAAAAGTGCAGGTTTAATTTCAGGCAGTTTCAGGTAGAAACACTGTTTCAAACTCAAACTTCAAACCATAAGGCCTAATCATATAACTGAAAACAACAAACCAGGGTGTGAGGAAAACCAAGGGGAAGAGCAATTTGTTGTCACAATAAATAAGTAAATCGCAAAAAGTGCTTGGTTACCAGCACTTTTAAAGAAGTAAAGAATTTGGACTCCATTTATCAAGTCTTTAAAGGCTATTTCAGTGTGATTTTTAACTCAGTGCGAGAGAGAAAGGATAACAGGTATTAATGGAGATGAGGAGAAATGCGGGAAGACACACTGTTAGTTGCCTGCAGTCTTGCCTTGTCCGGAGGAAAGAGTGACCTCTCCTGGACACCGACTGTCCCCTGCAGCCGTTGTCAATATATTAGGCACATATGACAATTTAAAGGGTGTAATATTCCACTTTCCTGCAAAAAAAAAAAGAAAGTTAAGTGAGGGAGATGTCAATCAACAACAGTTTATGAACACCTAAAGGAGGCGGGACTAATCAGGAAAACACCTAAACATACCCATGTCAACTGTAAGTGTGCAGCAGCTTTAAAAAGGCCTCACTCAGCATAGGAGCAAAATAAAATAAAATTAAATAAAATGCTTGAAAAGAATTGAAAAATAGAAGACCCACAAAATCCTGCAGTAAGGCACATTTTTAATTACCAAAAATAGTGCAACTTTACGTAAACATCATACTGCTACTCACATTATTTCTTATTTCCCTGCCAAACTACAGCTGGAATCCTTAAATTGGCTCTGCGTCAAACTCCGCCCATCACCGGGTTGCAAAGGTGCACATCCTCAAACATCTTTCTGCTGCCAGCTGTACCGCAGGTTAGCGAGCAGGCGACGCTAAATCATGGCCAGGTTCATGGATTATGCCTTTGCGGCTGGAGATGAAAGCGACGCCAGCGAAGATGAGTGGGATATCTCGTCTCATTCGGATAAAAAGTCTTGTTGCATCAAGGTTCTCAATACCAGTGCCCTTCATCTGTTCTTATGCTGCTCCAACTATATGATAGCGTTAACTAGCAACAGCTGCATGCTCTGTGTCTGACATAAGCTAACTTAACCAGCCTCATATTTTTTATTTTCTGTGTAGGCAGCAAGCCTGTCCAACTTTAGGCAGTTTAGTAACTGAAGAAAACCCAAAGGCTGCTTTATAAAAACAGTTATGATTAAGAGCTTAGTTTTAGGAGTTTGCGCAACTGCCGCTCTTTTTCACCCTTCATGTTTTTGACTTGCTGTTTGGAGGCTGCTGAAAAAATATCACCTACACATGGTTCCTACATGCAGAAATCTTGTGTAAAGGAAAATCACCAGAACTGATTTAAAAGTATTTCTAACAAGTTGCTTTTAAGGGCGGTTTAAATTACGTGGGGGTAACTTTTTTCTTTTTTTTTGTAATCAAATGGACAAAATTAGCAGGAAAATGCATGGACTTCTGTGTGCACCAGCTTTGTGCATACTCACTCACCCACCCCAAAGACCAATTTTGAGCCAGGAGAAACGCTACATGAGCTAAATAATAATACAACTTCAGATTCGCACATACCTGTCATGAGGCCTCCACAGACATACACATGACAGATGCATTTCAGATATACTTTATTTATTCCAACACTTACAGCAGCTAAATAGTACTAAATCTATTTTTAAAAAAAAACTCAAATAAAGTACCTCAATAAAATAGAATATGACAAAAAAAATGGCTAAATGAGGTGCAAATAGGAAATAATAAAGGAGCTCAGTAAATCTAAAGACTCACAATTTACAAAACAAGGCAATACAAAATAGTAGTTCTATAAACTAGCTAAATCATTAAAGCAAAGAACAATAAAAAATTATTACATGTGCACAGTGCATTTAACCTAAAATAGGGTTTTTCCTTGCTTAAAATGGGCCTTCAGGGTTGACTGTTCACTAAGTACAATTAGTCTGCATGTGGTGAAGCAAAAGAGACTTTGTAACTTCACTTAAAATATATTTTTCTGTTCTTTTTGGCTGTTAATCAAAAAAATATTTAAGCTTGAGTGAGTTAAACCCACGTAAAAATGGCTATTATAGTTTTGTTGATTTTCCTCTAGTGGAAGGCCATAAGCTCCTTTTTATCTGCAAAATCCTTTTTTTTACTTTTAATTGATTGTGATTGTTCCATATTTTCTCAGGAGCTGGATGCTGTTGGACCACATGGAGAAGATGATAATGTGTCAGTGTTGAAAAGAGCCATCAGTAAAGGAGACACTGACACTGTTGAACAGCTGTTGGACAATGGCAAGCACTTGCTTCATTTTCTTTTGTATCACACATCATAGTTGGCTCTAAATAATAATAGTTAATAATTCTTCAATTATATATGATTATTTTTATGAAGGTTGCTATTTTATTTTGACAATGCATGTAAAAAAAATACACACCTTCACTACTTTCTTGCACTAATCAAAAAAACAAACAACAACAACTTTTTTTGAATCTTTAAAAGCGTCATTTAATTTGACCGTCTTGTTGTGGACAGGCATGGATGTGGAGACCAGGCTTGGATTTGAATGGACTCCACTTATGTGTGCTGTCAGTGTAGCCAACTACGACCTGGTCAAACTGCTTCTGGATAGAGGGGCCAGTGCCAATTTCAGCAAAGGTCAGACCAATATGTTATCCAAAAAGTATTTTCTATGAGTATAAATAGAATTTAAGATTGTTTGCCCATTTTTTGCTTTCAGCTCGCTCCTCAGGGGTATACTATGAAGCAAGTTCAACATAGACACACTTTCTTTGCATATGCTGGCTTAACAAAACTACAGAAATGCTACAGAAAATTGTTAATCTGGTGGTTTGATCATGATGAGCATGATAAAATAAATATATTATTATATTTATATTACTGCTCAGTGTAGTCAGTGCTGTTATTTCTAATGTGACAGCTGCACATTGGAGCTCTGAAACTTTAAAATGCATACACTTAGATGCTAGTAAAAAGGTTAGTGTGCACTCAGTGTGCACTGTCCCATAGTCTAAAAATGGAGATGTAGGAATCGCTTTAGTTTAGTTTAGATCAAAGTGAAATTAATTTTTTGATCTAATAGGTATACTTGGTGATAAATAGCCTACAGATGTAATCGATCTATCCGTCCATCCTCTGCTATTTATCTTGGTCCAGGCTGCAGGTGCAGTAGTCTAAGCAGAGATGCCCAGACCTCTCTTTCCCCAGGCACCTCCTCCAGCTCTTCTGGGTAGATACCAAGGCGTTCCCAAGCCAGCTGAGAGACGTCATCTCTCCAGCATGTCCTGGCGTGGGGTCTCCTCCCTAGGAGGTGCCCAGGACGCATCCTGGTGAGATGTCCGAACCACCTCATCTGGCTCCTTTTGATGTGGAGGAGTAGTGGCTCTACTCCGAGCTCCTCCCGAATGACCGATCTCCCATTCTGTCTTTAAGGCTGGGCCCTGCCACCCTTCAGAGGAACCTCATTTCTGCTGCTTGTAATTTCACTCTCATTCTTTTGGTCACTACTCAGAGCTCGTGAGCATAGGGTAAGGACATAAATCGGCTGGTAAATCAACAGCTTCGCTTTCATGCTTAGCTTTCTCTTTACCACAACAGACTTGTACAGCATCTGCATCACTGCAGACCAGTCTGTCTGTCAACCTCCCGCTCCACTCTCCCTTTACTCATGAACAAGACCCCAAGATACTTAAACTTCTCCATTTGGGCCAGTAACTTGTCCATAGTAGATGTGCCACCTTTTTCCTCACTGAGAACCATGGCCTTGGACTTTGAGGTGCTAATTCTCATACTAGCCACTTCACACTCAGCTGCAAACTGCAGCTGACAGTGTGAGCTGGAGGTCATCGCTCGCTGAAGCCAACAAAACCACATCCACCGAACCAGACACCCTCCACTCCTCGGCTGCACCTGGAAATCCTGTCCGTAAAAATTATGAACAGAATCGGTGATGGGGAGCAGCCCTGGCAGAGTTCAGCGCCCACTGAGAACAAGTTTCACTTAATGCGGATCAAGCTCTCACAACAGTTGTACGGGGACTGCATAGCCAGCAATGTAACTGATCAGTTTTCTAATCTTTTTTTTTTTTTTAACACAGCTGGAAAT
>VUQS01033571.1:0-12623 GCA_015108495.1 Heterochromis multidens
GAATTTGTAAGTTTGCTCACTTCCAAAGAAATGAACAGTCTCTATTTTTATGGTAGTTTCATTTTAATAGAGAGAGACAGAATATCAACCAAAAATCCAGAAAAAAACACATTACATAAAAGTTATATATTGATTTGCATGTCATTGAGTGAAATAAGTATTTAATCCTCTACAACCCAGCCAGAATTCTGGCTCCCACAGATTGGCTGTGTGCCCATGTGGCACACAGATTACAATCAATCAGTCAGTCAGTCAATTACAGATACTCCTGATCTGATCTCACCTGTCCACAAAATCAATTTCTTCCATTCCAACCTCTCCACAACAATGGGCAAGACCAAAGAGCTGTCAAAGGACGTCAGGGACAAGATTGTAGACCTGCACAAGGCTGGAAATTCACTACAAGACCATCAGCAAAAGCTTGGTGAGAAGGTGACAACCGTTGGTACGATTATTCGGAAATGGAAGAAATATAAAATGATAATCAATCACCCTCGGTCTGGAGCTCCATGCAAGCTCTTGCCTCATGGATCAGGATGATCATGAGAAAGGTGGTGGATCAGCCCAAAACTACACAGGAGGAAAGAACACCACTGGTAACAGACTACAATGTAATGTATTGAAATCTTGCAGCACCCACAAGATAAACTTTAAAGAACAAGGCAACAAAACTGAGAAAAACCTAAAAACAACTTGACTCCAACTTTGGGTGGTTGTGGCCACTAACTGGAAGGTCAGTGATTCGATCCCTGGCTCCACCAGTCTTATGTGAAAGTGGCTTGTATTGAAAACAGTCGGTTTACACACAAGCACATACATTTATCTCATGTAAGGCTGACTACATCCAAGAAAAATAATGTTACTAAACAGCACCTGCAGTTACACCTTTAAAATTCAGTGTACAGTGCACCATCCAAAACGTGTCAGAAAAATTTAGCCAACTTTTATGTTTTAAATTTACTTTTATGTGTAAAATTGGAAAAAAATTTTTTTTTTGCAGTGTTACATACCTAGGAGTTGTGTTCAAGTAAAATTAATTACGTAGGCTGCTATAATGTCTAATGTCTTTGGTTTCTCATCTCATCTGATCAATAGTGGAAGATCTTGTTTAAAAACAGAAAAAAATAACAGGAACACCACGTGACAGAATTTGGTGTAGAATTGGGTTACTATATGTTCCTGCTTTATGAATTAAACGAAATTTCTGAAACAGAAGTGTGAAAAACGCCCCACTGTGCTGACCCCTGTGGTGAAATCATCAATAAAAGATTTGTCTGTGCCGCGTTTTGGGACCCACTGTAAAATACAGTATTTAGTGTTGGGTAATTGCAGCTAATTGGGTACCAGTAAGTAGACACCCCACCCACCACCCCCCCTGACCTGCTGTAAGTAAAACGTTGCCGGATTGATTCCTGCGTTCCAGATGAGGGCTGTACACATTATAAAGAAAATCAGAGGAAATGACAGGGCACAACAAACAAGAAGCGCTTAGAGAATAACAGAAAAGCGTCGGTATGTGCTGACTGAATAGTGGAAAATGTGAAAAAAAAAACGAGAAACAAGGACGTTTTTCTTTGCTGCTACTGCCGCTGCTGCGTTTCCGGAGTACCTTCACCGGAGAGAGGATGCTGCATCTCCTGAATCGCTGCTCTCCGCTCATAATTCGCGCAGCTTTCTCAGTTACATCTCACTGTGATTAACGAGTATCGGGAGTAAGACGACGTGCGAACAAGACAAGAAGCAGAAATTTTGAGTGAACGTTAAGAAGGTTTTCATTGAGCATCCGCGAGAGAATTTTTGCGCGCAGCCCGCTTCAGTCGCATCACTGCCGACTTGTGTTAGACGCAAAGGAGAGGGTAAAAAAAAAGACATACTTGATATTCTCCTCACTGTTAAATTATTTAGGAGTATCTGTTCCTAAAGCCCAACATATGCTCGTGTCTTTGTCTTACATCTTCCGTGCATGATTTTAAAGCCAGGCTCGAAGTGGCGGTGACACGGATGAAAGCCGATGGCCAGGCGCCCCGAATTTCATCAGAAGGGGGATGCAACCTAGATTAACCCCTGTGTCAAATGGTAAGAGTGCAGCTTATATCGAGAATCAGTGCACTTGCTCAGAAGTGGAGAAAAAAATCTGAGTTTTTGCTGTTCTTGTAAGGTCTGTTGATGTAACCCGTTTGTGAATTATCCCTGCAGCTTTCCACACAACGCAAGCCGAGGAAGACCTGAATCTCGACACACAAGTGGCGCGTTACAGGGTGATTATACACTGCTGCGGCTGCGGACAGAGACAGCTACAGACACCACGGATGAGAGCAGTCCTTCCTGTCACACTTCTGAAGTCCGCCTGAAGGGCGCATGCATAGTTGGTGCATTGTAACTATAACACGCCTCAGGTTTCTCCTGAGACTGTCCCTCCTCCTGACCTCTTACGCACTGGAAGCCCGGACACAGGTGACTTTTTAATGGCTTTTGTGTTCAGAAGATGGAGGGTCTTACTGGTGCTGAACGTGCTCGCGGTTGCCGGGTTCATTACTTTCTGGGCCAAGTGCAACAACGCACGCAGCACCCAAACCGCCGGTCTGGAGGCTTCGGGTGATGGGAAGAGGCCCCGGGGCAACGGGACGGCGCAGGGGCCCAGCGTCAGCCATGAGGTGCTACTGAAGAGGCTCAGCTCTCTGGAGGACGTGGTGTACAGGCAGTTAAACGGTAAAGAGCACGTTAACATTTAAAGTGAAATAACATGTCAACTTGATTTCCCTCAAGGAATCTGAAAAAGTTAAAAGTCAATGTTGTCTGACTTTTTCTTGTCTCCCTCTTGGAGCCCTGACATGAAATGGAAGAAACTAATGAATAAGGCTTCCAGCATTGTCCCTAATATTGTCTATTGTCTAACAGAGTCAGCTGCTGGGTCTGGCACTTTTCTCACATTATTTCAGTAATTTTGGGTCATGCTTGATGAGAGTGTGCTCCTTGTTAGAGAGTCTACATCTACTGAACCACTGAAGAAAAAGTCAGCAACTACAGATCATATTTAATAACACCTTCAGCTGTAGGCTGCAGAGATCCCCAGTGTTAATTAAGTTTCAAATAAAACATATAATTTTAAATATCATTGTCAGTGTCAGGTTTGGGTTTAAATGGATAAATGGGACTGATTAGGCTAGGATGCAGTGAATTGATTTTCACTTCAACAGTACAAGGCTATCCAGAATTGTATTTAATCATTTAATCCCTGAAAAGACAATGTCTTTCTTCCACTATGGGAGGTTAGAGATTAGCGTCGACTTCAGAGAACGAGCTTCCAGGGTTTTGGTGCCTTCAGGATGCAGGATGTTTGCCAACACAGAGGTTCAAACACAGTGAAGGATGGTGTGGTAAGCGTTAATTGTTCTTCCCCCCCTACAGACACAGTGAAAGCTTTAAATTCTTCACTGGTGTCTTTTAGCCTATATGTAGAATTGAATTTTTTTCCCCCATCATTGAATGAAGGCTTACTGACCTCATTACGAATAGGAGGGTTTGGATTGGTAATATTTTACACATCCTATTTGTAAATTGTATCCATAGATTGAAGATATTCTGTGTGACTCTGTGCCAACTCTGGTTCTAATGAACTCAGCCCAGAAGTTCACCTGTTTTGACAGCCACTGACAAAATACTGTATATTCATGTGAGTTTAGAGCTTTGATGGTAAGGCCGGCTATCAGCTGTAGGCAGTGGAATGCATTACTGAGAGGAGAGTGAATCAGGCACACTAAAGGATCCTGACATGTAATCTTCTCTTGTTTGCCTTGCCCAGGTCTGTCCAAATCTCTCGGCCTGATTGAGGGCTTTGGGGGTCGGGGTAAAGGTGGCCTCCCCGCCACGCTGTCACCGGCTGAGGAGAGCGATGCTAAATACCTTAGGGAGAAGTATGGCTATAATGCCTACCTCAGTGACAGAATTTCTCTGGATCGCACAATACCGGACCATCGGCCTAACAAGTGAGTACAAGTCAAGTGGGGTAACTTTAAATTACACTTCAGAGGTTTGATTCATCCAAATTTTGAATTTTTACTTTGCTTTTGAGATATCATCCTCAAGCCTAATACAATGGACATGGTTGAGATTTCACTTGGGGTCATTTCAGCATTAAAAAGAAAATACATGTAAATAATTCAGCAACATCATTTTTCATACTCAGTGTCCCAGTTGCTTTGGATAACGCAGAACTCACTGAAAACAGTTCTAATTTTCATTTTGTTCCAGTGAAAACTGTTGGATGGATGGATGGATGAATTCAACCTCAGATAAAGTATCTTTTAGTGTTAATGCACTGTTATTATTTACTTCATAAATATGGCCCATGCGGATGTCAGTAATAGTCAGCTAATGACTCATAAAAATGATTGCCTGCATTATCCAAATGTTGCTTTTGCATACTTAAGATGTTGACTTTTGTGATGAGGGGGCAGGTAGGAAGTCAGAAGGAAATCTTAGACCCTGTTTGTGCATCAACACTGGATCGTGGAACTGTGTACCGTCACTCCTATTGCAGTTAACCTTTGCAGCCATATGGAAGATTTGCTTTTCCTTTCTCCCCAGAAAATATTCAGTTGCACCAGTGTTTTTCTACTCTCCCAGATCTTGTCTTAACTTCCACTGTGCCCCTTAACTCCCTTTTCATAATGTCATTTCAGCCAGTGAAATTGAAAGCTGAAAGCACTTTGATATCTTTATAGCGCCACCCTGCTTTGTAGGCATTAGATATGTTCATTTTCTGATCCTTAGTCCATTGTTAAGAGGAGCCCAGAGCTGTTGAGTGTTACCACAAGGTTTGAAGAGTCATAGATTTGATCAACTCTGGAAATGTCATCAACTGGGAACTTTTTGACCTGCCTCAAGGCCTCGTGAGTTAATGAGTTCTCACTATTTTATAGCCCAGCCCAAATGTTTGCACATGCCCCAGTTATAATTTTTATATTTCTAAGATCCTAAAAAAGTGCCAGTATATTTAACAACTGGAAAAAAAATGATTAGTGATTGGTTTGGTTTGTTTGTTTGTTTTGATAGCATGATATCTCAAAAAATGAAGGATGAATTTGCATCAAAATTTAGAATTTTACCAGAGGTAGAAGTTGGCTGAACTTAGAAAGGATTGTCTTTTAGAGCCGGCCTGGTTCTGGATTCTGTACCATTGTGAGGTAGCTCAAAATTTGAATTTTTTCTTTATGTCTTCAAAAATAAATATAAATAAGATAAATATCAAATTGAAATAATAAAAAATGGGAGACATTATCTTGATGTTTTCAAGACAATGTCACAAACTAATCCGAGTCTAGATATTCTTCTGAATCCAAGGATCCAATTTATGCATCAGGGAATTTTCAGCCTTTGCAGAGGTATGCTGTTTCAAACTGCTCTTTGTTGGATAAGCCAATTGATAAATGTGTAATTTTCCCAGGAGTGCCCACACTTTTGCATAGAGCACTGAGGTCGCACTTGCATTAGCTGATTGGCATCAGCTGTTTCATTCATGCTTCACAGTAACTGAGTAATTCACATCTGTGTGGCAATCAGCGGACTCGTCATGTCTAATCATATCCATGCAGGTGTACAGCACAGCCATTATAAAGGGGCACAGTGGTGTAACGCAGCTCTCCCAGGCAGCCTAATCTCTGCTCGATATTCTATATTTTTGGTATTGTTGATTTATATATATGCATTTTTCACTTTTTCAAACAAAATCCCATTCAACCCTACAGTATTAGGTAGTAACCAACCAAAAGGCTTGCTTATACCATGTAAGAGTAGAGGTTCAACATTTGTTTTTTAAGAAGTTTCGGTGGAATATGCAGTTTGGTGGCTCTTTCATGGCATCAGCCACTTTTCACAGGACACATGAAGTCTCTGGCTTTTTCCCCATGCACATCACCTCTCTCTTTTAGTCTTTATTGATCTCCCTCAGCCTCTTATGGTCATATCTGATGAAGTTGCACTATTAGGCTGGGCTTGACATCGATCAGCAGGCATTCATGCACACATTCATAGTGTGCTGTGTGTGCATGTGCATGTGTGAGGCAGTGTTTGGGTTTTAAGGCTAGCAGGTGCAAAATGTTTACCTCAAATTTGCACATGATTTTAATCATTTTACAAATGTGTGCTTCCATGTGTATTCATGGTCTTCAGCTTGTGCACATACGAACAGCTCTGTGCATTGTGTCTCCATTGATTTTGATGGGTTTCTCCATAATTCTCCTTTTAAGAGTTTGTATCCAGCTAGTTGCTAGTTAAGCAAGTAACAGACCCTTTATCTGAAAATCACTGATGATGAGAAAGACTCGGTCCTTGGTTTAAAATTCCAGTAAAATTCCAGTGCCCTCATTCTTCTTCCAGGGGGTCTTTTATGTTGCTTGGATCAATGTGGCAATTGAAACACATTGGGGTGCAGCATTTTCCGATATAGACACAGTGTGTAAGCTGGTGTCAGAGGAGTCTACTGTGTTTGACTGAAGGAATCTTCATAGCTGGAGGTTGTGGAGAAGCTTGAGAGAGGAGGAGCGAGAGAAAGACAGAAATAGAAATAAAGAAAAAAGAAACAGCAGTTTAAGGGATGTTCTGTCAACTTGCTCATCTTTTCTAGGGTTATTACACTTGCTTCTCTTTTCAGCAACGTGGTACATGTACAGAAATAAAAGTCAGCCAATACTGTACATCAATACTTATCATAGATGTGACAGCATTGGTTTGTAGTGATGTTGAGTCTGATAAGTGCCATTAGAAGGGCCATCAGCCGATGAGCTGACTCTTACAGCCATAATCACAGTCACATTCAGATTAATCAATGAAGCTGTACTTGTAAAGTGACAAGTTCACACTCCCAGTTTTGTTCATGCTGTTCTCTTCGAACTCCTACACACTGCTGTTACTGGTTACGGTGATTGCACCATCCCTGCCTCCTCCTGTTCTCAATTCTTATTACCATAATTGCTGTAGCATCTCTTACCTGGAGTATTAGTACATACAGTATATTCCCTATATGATTGTAATATAGGGGTTTTAAATATGCTCCCCTCAGACTAGTCTGCTTCTTGCTTTTCTTTAGTTAGCTCTTCAAACACACAGCTTTTCCTGTACATCCTTTCATTACAAAAATTGTTCACAAATTCTTTGAGTGAGTGGTCTTTGGACAGTTTATCTTTCCACTATGCTCTGTGATCATGTGTGTAGTATTTATTTAAAAAAAAAAGCCTTATTCACATGAACCTAAAGGTTCTTCTGGATTTCCCTTCACATATACAGTACTGTGCAAAAGTCTTGAACTACCCCTCATTTCTTTACATTTTGTTTCCAAGGAGCCAGAATTTCTTGTAATTTTGTAATTTTTTAAAGTGGTCTTCAGCAAAACATCTCCAGGCTTTCTGAAGGTCTTTCAAAGTTTTTCTTTGGACATTGGCAACTTTTTCACTCATTTTTAGTCTAGTCCTTGTAACTGACCATTTTCAGAGGAATGTTTTTTTTGTTTGTTTTTCATCTACTGTTCACCAAAGCCTCATCAGAAATGGTCTCAGTAGAAGGGTTGCTATCAAAAAGCCATTTTTAAGGAAGGGAAACAGGGAGAAAAGGCTGAGGTGTGTCAAATTACACAAGAACTGGACTGAAAAACAGTGTGCAAAAGGTCTTATGGAGTGATGAATCCAAATTTGAAATTTTGGGTTCAAATCATTGTCAATACTTATGGAGGAATGAGGAGAGAGGTACAGCAGTGAGTGTCTACAACTATCTGTAAAACACGGTGGAGGCTTCGTCATGGTGTTTGGGATCTTATCAAAACGCATAAACGCATGAACGCAGAAAAATTTAGATTTTGATCCACCATGCAATCCCACCTGAAAAGCATCTGATTGGCAAAGGCATCATGTTTCAGGAGGACAATGATCTCGAACACACTGCCAATTCAGTAAAAGCATAACTGGATAGAAAAACACACAACAGAACAATATCAGTCATGGATTGGCCTTTCCAGAGCCCGGATCTCAGTCTTCTTAAAACAATGTTGTAAGATCTTGACAGAATGGAACAAAATAGGTGCAGCAATTTTGCTGCACCTATTTCCCATTTTCCTAGTAAAATATAAAGAAATGAGGGAAGGCTCAAGCCTTTAACATTACTGTATCAGAAGGGGAAAAATGGTGGCAAATGTCCACGTTCTTCATGGTTAATCTTGTTAATGTTGCCTTCTGTTTTCTAATGGTTTTCTGCCAGAAATCCTAAAAAATGTGTTATCCAACCTCATGAATTGAAAACATTGGATTTGTTACAGAATAACTTGCAATTAGCATTTAATTTCACATGGGAAATAAGATTATCGATAAAAGAAAAAAAAAAAAAGACGTGAAAAGGAGACAATAAAAGAAGCCACTTCCTTTCCCATATGTGCTAAACTTAGAGCCAAAGCCTCACCCTGCCTCTTTCCTCTTCATTAGAGCTGTTTAAACAAAACAACATAAAAATAGGCCTTCTATCTGAAACAGCACACAGAGTAAAAAGGCCAACTTGGAAAAAATATCCATGTGATTATAGTTGAACAGGAAGTGGCACATGCTCTGCCTTTCAGCCCCATTGAACAAGATGTCAGCAGCTCCATGGAAGCAGTTTGGTCTTTTGCTGGAATAATTGAGGATGAGTGGAGCGTGCAAATCCCAAATTAAATATGCTAGCTTTCAAAAGTTAAGGTTCACTGAGAAATGTCCTTGTTTTTAAAAAGAAAAGCATATTCCTTTTTATTTAATATAACATTAAATTGATCAGAAATGTCATAAATAATGGTAAATGGAATCATCAATACTAAATCATTAATGTTTTTTTAAATTTTATACCTATGTAGACAAATTTTCAAAAACCATCACTGTAGTACTCTACGGGCACCTTTAGTTCAGTTTAGCATGTTAAAAAGTGAACTCATTGGTGTGTTAGCACAGATTAAATGGTTCTGATGATGATTAAAGAAGTAATAAATCTGGCTGTGTAGAAAGATGTCATTTTACAGATGTTGTGGTGTATCGTGTCTTTCTGCAGATGTAGAAAGGTCAGCTACCCAAGAGACCTCCCCCAGATCTCCCTCATCTTCATCTTCGTCAACGAGGCTCTGTCAGTGATCCTGCGCTCAGTCCACTCAGCTGTCAATCACACACCGGCTCACTTGCTCAAAGAGGTCATTCTGGTGGATGACAACAGCGATGATGGTCAGTGGAGATAAGAGATTTCCTTTACCTAATACCAAATAGGAAAAGTGGCTTTTACCTCTCATTATAAGTTGGTGTATATTGAGTGAAACACAGAATTTGCATGTAAGAGCCACTGAAGGTCTTCAGCAGCATTTCTATTGGAAGCAACAAAATAACATAAAATAATCATTTAGTATCCCAGAAATAATTAGCTTTAAACTCTAAAACTTAAACTAATTAGTGAAAGAGAGGATATTTAAAAATTTCTACTCATACAGGCATCGACATTTGAAAATAAATATTCTTGCCAGTGTTACAAAGCACCAAGTTATAAAAATTATGCCAAGTGTCTCAGTTTGCATTTGAGCGATTTTGTAATTTTAGCTACTTTGACTTTGACATGACAAATTTCTGTCCTAATCTGACCCAGCTAAAAGCAACACATAAAAGGATTTTAATAAACTAAATATAGCAAATGAAGCACTTGAACACTACATTTTTGTTCCCGGTAATTATTTTTAATAGCATTGCTACTGTTCAACCTCAGGTAGAACTGAGGGTGGGAACAACCATGGCTATATAGACATGTACATTGCCTGATCATTTTGGGCAGACAAGAATGAGGCACAAACACACTACAAATGTAACATAAAGCATGTTTTCATACTTTCTGCATGTCTGTTATACATAAACATTCAGATATGTTAAAATAGTCTTTCTAAAGGATCAAAGACATCAGACTTCTGATGGGGCTGTTTGCATGTCATGGGGATGAGTGTCTCCTTGACAAAAGCTGTGGTCATTGCTTTTGAGAAGAAGCATTTTCTGAGGTGACTGATGGTGTCAAATGTTTGTGGAGGCAGACAGGCAGATAGAGGCAGAACACACAATTGGATGTCACAGGAGAGATGTCTCTGTCATATTTACTAGGCAGGGCTAGAAGATGAAGAGACGAGGAGGGTAAGGAGATAAACCGGGAAACGTGAAAAGGAGAGAGGAGGCACAACAGAGATAAAGAGGTGTTGGTAGAGAGAAATAAGAGAAGAGGGGATGAAGTAGAAGACAGAAAAGGTCAAGGAATGAAGAGGGCTGAAGGGTTTGAAAACAAGCAACGTGAAAGGAGGGGCAAAGAAGAACAGAGAAAAAAGAGATGAGAAGGAGAGGCTGAGAGAGCAAACCAAGCTATTAGAGAAAGTGGCATAGAGAAAGGGAAAGGATGAGAGACAGGGAGGCACTAAGATAAATGAGGTCGGACAGAGAGGAGGGGAGAGAGTGCAGGCAATGAATATCCGGAAGAGAGAGAAGAAACAATCTAACAGAACGGAAAGCAACAGAAAGCGAAGACAAATAACAAGGAAACAGGAAGAAAGAGATGAGATAGTCGAGGCTTTAGGGGATAAGGCTGGCAATATCTAATTCATGTATTGTCAACAAATCCCATGAAAAGATCAAAGCCAACAATGCCTTAGTCTGTCACGCAACATTTTCTGACTTCCCTACCTTTTCTGTTTCACTCCCCAAGCCAATTGGCTTTTACTGAAGTGTCGCAAATATATGGTTTCATTCTTATACAAAGGGTACATCATTTTCTAAAAGTGCTGTGCACTGAAGTTTTTACAAAATGTTACTCAAGCAGGAAATAGAAAATTGGACATAGGGCTTGGGTTTTAAACTAGCTTCATTCATGATTCAGGTTTACCACATCTCAGGACTTCTTTCTGTAGTTTTTGGTATAATTCATATTCCAAGAATCATCTTGGCAAAGAATTGTTGTCAGTGCTGTTTGTCTGTAGCAAGAATACACAATAACTACTTTCTGGGATTTTATATAACCCGATGGAATGGTGCATCATGGGTAAAGAAAGAATAGGAAGAAATTTTGCTGTGGATCTGGATCACTTTATTTAACAACTGCCAAAATTGGGCATTAGCCTCAGCCATGGATGTGCTCTCTGAGTGCTAATTTTTCGCTGGCATCTGGTTATGCAGCAAGATAGCTAAGCTGGAATCTATTGCAGCAAAAACTACAAGGACTCAGATGTTCAAAATGGTTGTAACCAAATGCCCCACCCAAACTGATCTACAGGTTTTCCTGTAGGTCAGTTTGGGTGATTTTGGGGATAATGAGTTGCAGTGAAATATGATGGGTTGGTCACATTTGGTGTGTTACAGTATCAAGGAGCATGTGTGACAGTGCAGCTTTCAGATGTATTTTAATCATTCTTATAAAACAATGGGGGTTAATAAAAGAAACACGGAGCTACACACTGGGGGAGTGAAAGGATCACTTGACACTGCTGGTTGGCTGACAGCCAGCTGTCCATCACAGAGAGGAAGACATTGCAGTGGCGCACAGGGCGAGGCAAGCAAACAAATATTACTTACCCCTCTTACTGCCTATAAGACATCCACCTCTGTGGCCTTGCCCTATACACACTTGTGCATGTGTGTGTGAGAGAGAGAGTGAGAAAACACAGCATTTGAAACAAGTTTGTGATCAAGAATGAGTGTGAATAAGAAAGAAATGGAAAACAGAGAGCATGAGAAATGTGTTTTTATCTGAAGGAATTTTTCTCTGTGTATAATTCTGTGTATATGTGTGTGTGTGTAATACAGAGGAAGAAGGGCTGTGAGTGTTTTGGTCCGGAGGGAAATGGCTGATGAGTTGATTGAGAGATCAAAGGTGGCGCGGTCGTTGATGCTCAGGAAGCCGTAGACCCCCTTTGGTGTTGTTTAGAGTGTGTTGGAGCTTAAAACAGCACCACGGGGAACCGAGTGAGAACTTTTATGTCATCTCTCTGTTTGTATACGTGTTTCTTTCTTTCTTTCTTTATAAATTGCGTAGTTGTGGTGACACATTTGTGTGTTGTTTTTATGTTTGTTTCAGCCTTGGATAATGTATCAGTGACAATAGTTGGCATACATTAGTGGTTATCTAGGACAAGAGATAGGCTGATAAGCCTAGCTTCTTAGTTTCTTGAGCCTCTCTTTATTTCTTTATATTTTGCTAGGAAAATGGGAAATAGATGCAGCGATGTATAGAAACATGCAAACATAAGTGAAAATGCAGTATATAAGGCACAAACAGAGTTTGTACAATTCTAACGAGCTTGAAAGTCAGTGTTTGGTATGACCACTTTTATTCTTCAACACAGCCTGAACTCTCTTAGACAAGCTGTCTTGTAATTTCTTTAAGTAGTCTTCAATAATAGTTCTCCAGACTTCCTGAAGGACATTCAAAGCTCTTCTTTGGATGTTGGCTGCCTTTTGTTCCTTTCTTTGTCAAGATGATCCCACACTGCTTTAATAATGTTGAGATCTGGGCTCTGGGGAGGCTAGTCCATGACTGATAGTGTTTTGTGTGTTTTTCTATCCAGGTATGTTTTTACTGCGTTGACAGTGTGTTTGGGATCA
>VUQS01033573.1:0-19665 GCA_015108495.1 Heterochromis multidens
ACCTTTGGTGATCCCTTATGTGTCAGGAGTATCGGAACAGCTGAGACGCATTTTCTCACAACACCACGTCTCTGTGGCTTTCAAACCCCAAAACACGGTACGCAAAAAATTGGTCCACCCTAAGGATCGGGTCCCCCGGCACAAACAGAGTAATATAGTGTACGCTGTTAAGTGCCAGGAGGATTGCCGTGACTTATACATTGGGGAAACCAAACAACCTTTGGCCAAGCGAATGGCACAACACAGAAGAGCTACCTCGTCAGGCCAGGACTCCGCAGTCTATTCACACCTACAGGCCAGTGGCCACTCTTTCAGTGATGAGGACGTACACATCCTGGACAGGGAGGAACGCTGGTTTGAACGGGGAGTCAAGGAGGCCATTTATGTGAAAAGGGAAAGACCTTGGGAAACCCTGCAGTCAGTTGAGACTGAAGAAGTCACCAGAGGTGATGAAACGTTTCTCCCACTAAAAAACGCTACGTCCAGATGAACAGATTCAGCTTTTTGGGATCTGCAACTATTGATACTTCTGCCTATTGCATGCCTGGTTTCAAACTTAGTTTCCCTCCAGACATTCCTTTATTTGCTTTGTGTGTCCAACTCTATGCAAAGGCCTATCAATGGAGCCCTTCAGCTGCACCTGGTGCTGTCTTTCTCCACTGACATTGTTCTCTAGTGGGCCCTGCTGTGGGAGCTAGCAGCTGAAGCATCAGCATGAGTTTTATTAGCTGCCTGTTGATTTTTGTTGGTATTTCCAGTGCTGCCCTTAAACTTTTTGGCTGTGAAACCAAAACTGGCCAAGAGTGTGTTTTTTTTTCCACTCAGACGTGCAAACTCACACTGCATTGGTTTCAATAGCAGACAGCACCCATGTGTTCTAATTTAGCAGCACTTACCTTGAACTAGTAGTGCTGAGTAAGGCTGTGCAACACTGGACATCTTGTAAAGCATATTCTTTTGTTAAATACTGTAAATTGCTTCAAAGGCTGTAGATGCTTGCATGTTAAAAACAGGCCTTGTGAGGTCTCATCTGCCATTAGGGGATCTGATAGACCCTTGTTTTGCACACTGGTTAAAATTCTAGCCTAATCGCAAACAAGGAAAGACAGCAGATACCATGGGTTCAAGGAAAATTTGTAAATGTGTTGGAGCAATGGGTTAACTTGAAACTACTAAATGAAGGGTTAGGAACAATAGATCTGTGAATGAACCTGTCTCCCAAAGCTTTATTTTTTACTTTTACAGATACTCCCTGCTGCTTCAAAACAGAATATCCTCTTTAAAAAACAAGCAGGGAGCATTGCAATTAAATCCCCCAATGGGAAACCTTTTGCTAATAAAGACCGCCCAGGGTGCATGAAAAGAAAACCGAATCAAAGCAGGTGAAGGTTGAGGAGGTCCTCAACAACAGAGGAAGCAGCAAAACATTTGTCAAAATACAGAGTGGATGTGAGTGGGAAATCCTGTAAAGAGGCCGAAGCACAGCAGTGAGATGTGATGGCTATGACACTGACTTTTGGGACACAGAGTCACACCATGCTTTAATATTCCATTCACTTCAACTTAAAATGCAATTTAGTGCATGTGAAAAAGCATCTGCATAATTTTTTATCTTCATCTTTTATACAAGAGTTTAAGGGTGAAATTCAACTGTCCTAACCTGACCTAAAAATGCTCAAGCTAAGAAAACAGAGAAGTTGCAGGTTTTGTAAACCAAAGGTAAATATACAAGGAATATATAGGTAAATATATTCGACAGGGCTCGAAAGCATGAGCATTTTTAGTCACTGTAGCGACTGTGGCTCAGGTAGCAGATCGATCACTGAGTCCTCCAGTCTGTGCTGAAGTATCACTGGGCAAGATACTGAACCATCCATTGGAGTGCGAGTATGTGAATGTTAGAAAGCACTTAGGCATAGGTTCTATATGAATGTGTGTGTGATTGGGTGAATGAGACTTGCAGTAGAAAGCACTTTGAGTCATCAACTAAGTAGAAAGGTGCTATACAAATACATACACATATACTTGCATTTGGGACAAAAAATAAATGTCTGTGCATGAACTGTATAATGTATTTAGGAGCATGTGTGAATAAAAAGCTTCAGTCTTTGAACAAAACATAAAGAAAAAGTGTGGCAATGAGGGAATGAAGCCAGGTGAAGTGAAAACTAACATTACTGAAGCCAAACCCATTTACTTAAGCTCAGCCAAAACATCTGTAAGTCAAAAGCTAACTTCCTTAGCTTTTGACTTCAAAAAACTTGTAGAAAACCCGACACTGACAGTTCATCTGATTTCACATACTGTGAACACTGTCACAGTTCAGTCAGGACCACTCTATCAGAAAGATTATTTCTAATATTTTATATTTGCAGTGATTTATATTTGGCAGTACATCTCTCTTCTGGGGAAACCTCCCCCCTCCTTCTATGTTCATACATGGAGAGCATTAGGTGTGGAGAGCAGGATTATAAAACAGAGCTGTTATTAAACAGAGCTGTTATTAATAACAGCAGATATGATGCTATTTAGGACTAGGTATGAAATTCGGAGTTGGGGTGGCAATTTGGTTGCAAAGCAGCTTGCAGAGGTTGGAGGCTAAAGCAGCTTCAGCAAATAGTGCCTCATTTATGAGATTTGCACAGAAGGATATGAGCTGAAGTGGATCAGCATGGTGTAGCATTGATCCTGTAAACAGACTGTCATGTACAGTACATGTTTCTGCTGTGTACTGTCACCAAGGTGCAGTATCAAATTATACTATATAGGTGAAAGTACTGGACCACCTACACATTACAGCTATAGGTGTTGATGGCATGAAGCTCCTGGTGCAGAGTTTTTGTGATGATGTAATGCTAGAGAAGGTTAGGAGCTCTGTAGTTACTGATTCAGAAGCGCACTGGTCACTTTTACGCACTCAGCCTCAACACTCAGCAACCCTGCTCTGTAATTTTACATGGTCTGCCACATCATGGTTGAGTTGCTGTCGTTCCTAAATGCTTCTGCTTTACAATAATACAACTTACAGTTGATCGTGGGTTATCTAGGAGGGAAGAAGTTTCACAAACTGACTTATTATAGTACCACAAGTGAATTCAGTGAGGTCTTTAGAGCGACCCATTCTTTCACAAATGTTTGTAAAGGCAGACTGCATGGCAAGGTGCTTGATTTTATACACCTGAGGCAGTGGGACTGAAAACACCTAAATTCAACGATTAAGAGGTGTGGCCCAATACATTTGTACATTTAGTGTATGTGAAATAACCTGTAATGTAGACCACTCTTGTTATTGTTGTCTACTGTTTCTGTAGACAACACAAATCACAATATACAAAGAGCTTATTTGTAGCGAAAGTGATGTTTTAAAGCAAGACTATCCACTGTAGTCATGATCTGTACTTCTATGCATGCTTGTTTGTTTGTTTGTTTTTTGTCTTCCTCTTAATGGTGAACTCCGCTGTTGCTTCCTTTCCTGTTCAAACTAACTTTTAAAATGATCAGCATTCGACTTGCCATGAATACCTTAATCCTTCACTTTCCATAGCCAAAGGCCTACACAAATGGACACAAATGTGCTACCATGAATTCCACTTTGGGGTGAATTTGCAAACATCTGATCTTTCTGGATTGCGAATAAGCCTGATAGATCAGTCTAGCATTAAAATCTTTTTCATCTCGCTTGATCGCGCTTATTGGGCTAATATGAATTATGAAAAGCTAAAATTAAAATGAAGGCTGTCTCTGTTTAATCTATCTGCTACATTTGCCGATATCTTCAAATATGAAAAATTCCTATAAAGTCAGCTTCACTCTGAGAGATCAGCTGACCTCTTTCCTATCTAGCAATATGTCCTTCAGGTGAATCCACATCAGCTGCAGAGGGAGAACAAGATAACTTCACTTTGTTTTAATGTCAGGAATATTAACTTTAGCTCCTCCATAACATTATTGAGTTTACTCGTGTGTGTTTAATCATTTTGATCTGAGAAGAACATGCATGGCACTGCATGACTGGCAGTTTTCATTACAGTCAGCAGTAGTGTGTAAAAATCTGACTGGCTAGCTGTAAATTATTTTCTCTCCAAAATACTTTCTGCACAACTTCATGTGCAATTTTGTTTACATGCTGAACTGTGTCCACACACATACTGTATGAGCTGCCATACTCACATCTACACATGCTCCATTAGACAGACACCAGCCCTCCATCACTCAGCGGCAGAAGGTTGTAATATGTTTAATGGCTTTCATTTGTTCCCCTTTGCTGAATTGTTTTGCTGACCTTCTAGCAGGAGCACAAGTTGTGATGAAATAGTGAGTTGTACCTGTGAGCTTAATTAAAGATTAAGCAGTGTTTTGCAGTGTTTAGGCATGCCTATAATAGAGGTGACACAATGGGAGATTAAAAAATAGAAAAAAAAGAAACATCCCTCTCTGCATGTGTTCTGAATTTAATAGAAACCTTTCAATCTTCCACCTCTAGTCTACATTTCAATTAGCTGGACTCACGCCTGACAATATGCATATTAAAAAGGCATTAAAATCTAGTTTTCCTCTTCGAGACACGTCATTAGATAAGATGTCTGCTGGCTTTACATCTGCGATTATCTAAACTGTCCATTTGTGGTAAGTGCTCCAATCTAAGCTGTCACATGTGAATGTGCGCTTCCATTGTTAAATGTGACAGTGTGGAAAATGGCTACTTTCAGAGCAGTGACACTTTTAAATGATTTCTTTGAAATTACATTAGAAAAACAACCTCTTTTGCAATCCACTAATACAAATACAGAAACTCACTGACTAAAAACAAACTGGCAATGAAAGTGAAAGTGGCAGTGGAGAAGACTTTTACAAAAATGCTTCTAATGCCTAGGCATGCCACTGGTTATTTTAGGATATCACCATAAGTTAAAAAACAGATCTTGCCATGAACATTCAGTTGGCTTCTAATCCAGTTCTGGCTCTGGCCCTGTGTTAAAGTAAAAAAACAAACAAACTGCATGTCTCATTAATCATTTTGTAAATGTTTTCATTAATTTATAAAAGGTTATTTCATTAGCACTCAGTTATTAATGAATAAACCCATATTTTTATCCAACCTGTCCAGCTCAGTCCTGTTTTTAAACAAAGCCTTGCAAAAGAAATGGCTCGGCAGAAAGGAGCAGAAAAGACACTAATCTTTTGACAAATTTCCAGTTTTACTCACGATGGAGAAAAACCCAAGGCTTTGTAAAAGCTTGTGAGCAAGGATAAGGACTTCTTAAATCCTCTGTACACACACTAAACTGTCTGAATAAGGAAAGATTAAACTTGAATACAGTTTGCTGTGCCTCTCCTCTCTCCCCCTTCTCCTCTATCTCTTCCTGTCAATATACTCGTGCGTCTTTGAGCCGCCACACATCAGATTCGTGCTTCACTCTACATCGTGTCCTATCTGTGTGCTGTGTAATTGAGTGTCCTCACAATAACTTTACTCCATTTATAGATGGAAAAATAAGATTTTCTGCAAGGGCAAGAGAGGTCTTGGGCAAGGCAATTCAGTGTGTGTAAAAATGCAGTAATAAACAGTACAGATAAAAATATAATCAACCGAAAAATACACTACAAAAATAAATGAAGTACAGATAAAGATAAATTACAAACTAAACTAAACTGAAATGAAATAAAATAAAGTATAAACTAAAGTAGTGCAAACAGTTAAATAGTAAAATATATAGTATATTTTACAAGCAAAACTAAGAAGACACCATGTAGAATAAAAGTTTATAGTTTTCATAAAATGTGACAGGTTTTAGCTTTAATTGGGGTTGAGTGTTATCTAACATCATCTGGGTGATTGATTCAGGTCTGTGCTCTATACTGCTTCATATTTGCTCTGGAACAGCCTCTAGGTCAGCCCCATGTGACCCAAAAGGAGGTGAGGGTTAATATAGCACAAGCATGTCAGATGTATGTGGGGCCCAGAGCAACTGATTTGTAGAGTAGTGGTAAGATCTTAAAATCAATTCTCCGAGTGATTGGTGGTTGGAAGATTTTAAAGCTGGTATTGTGTATGCTTGTCTTTCCTAGTTTTAGTTAGGGCCCTTCCAACCATGATCTGAAAATGTGTAAGTAAGTAAAAAAATGTAAGTAATATTTTATTTATGTAGCACCTTTCAAGATAAATATCACAAAGTGCTTCACAAAAAAAATGCTAAAACATCAAAACAAACAAACACACACACACACAACAGATTCAAAAGCAAGTTTAAAAAGATGATGTTTTAGCTGCTTTTTAAAAGAGATCACTGAGTCCACAGATCTCAGGCTCAGAGGGAGAAAGTTCCTGAGTCTGGGGGCCACTGTTGCAAAAGCTCTGTCTTCTTTAGTTCTCAGCCTTGTATAATGCACAGGCCCTGGGCACATGACCTTAGGATCTTGCTGGGGATGTAAGGATGTAAAGGTTCACTGATGTATGCTGGTGTTTGTCCACATAGAGCTCTAAAACTCAAAACCAGAATCTTAAAGTGGACTCTGAAGTGAACAATGAATTACAATAAGTTGCTGAAGAGTCCATAAAGAAATCATTGCAGCAATTCATTCTACTAAAAACATACATGGGTAAGATTTATGAGTTCTTCCTTAGACATTATTCCACTGATGCTAGTAGTAATTTTGAAAAGACAATAAGATGAAGAAGTTACTGATTAGATATGGGTGCTGAAATTAACTCTAAAGTAAACTCTAAGTGCAAGACAACATCAAGATTACTGGCTTGATTCTTTGTCTCTCTAGCTGTGCTCCAAAGATATCTCAGCCTTATCTCTGCTTAGCAGGATTTTGCAGTGCCTAGTCATTGATTTGTTGAATGCAGTGACACTGAGATTCAGCAGGAAGCCTAAAAAGATTGAACAAGATGGGTCCTAAATAGACCCCTCTGGAACCCCACAGGTCATAGCCATCTGTGCAGTGGCACAGTTTCCACTGCAGATAAAGAACTTTCTCTTTAATTAATATATAATTTGGTCCTTAGAACTTTGCCTGAGTTGCTTTTCAGGTGAATCATTTAGTACCTTTATGAGTGCAGTGTCAGTGCAGTTATTAAAGTTATTAAAGCAATTGTTCAGCAATAAAAAGTTGCTAAGCTGTTGGTAAACGACTTTTTCTGCACCTTTACTTACAACTGTAACCTTGATATAGGCCAGTAGTTACTCCATACAGTATCACTGAGGGCATCAATCAATACATACACAAAACATAGCTCAAAAATAGACATGCTGCTTTAATGGCTGGCTTAGCAACGAGAAAGCCATTACTTAGAACAGATTGTGGTGATGGAGAGTGATGACTGTAATATGCATCAGCAGTAATGGTAACATGATCGACCAAGTGGCAGTGTGATTGGTGAGCAGCTGATATGCTGTAAGATGAACAATATGAGCTGATGACAAGCATGACTTACATTGCCTGCGTAAACTGACATATTTTAAGCCAAACCTCAGACCTTTATTGCAACATCAAATATCCAGAGATGTTGTCTAAAACCCGGTCTGTATGCTAAAGCTCACTGTAGTTGCTTTTTTGAGGAAGATCGCACACCATTTCATACTACAAGTCACATACAGTGGTACATAACAATTTAAATTGCCTTCCAACATTTTTAAAAATTTCTGATAGATTCTCTGTGGCTGTGGTTCATTTTGCAGTGCAGTTGGTGGATGTTGTGATTATTGCTCATACGAAACTGCATCAAATGGAAGCAGGTGTCAGAGATGGATTTACGATTTCTGTCATGAAACCAGTTAATTGGGCTGTATTATTTAAGATGTTGCTGGTAAACAGATGTCTATCTTATAAGAAAATAGTGGAAAACAAGAAAATGTTACTGGATAATAGGAGAAAAGGGAGGATGAGGAACAAGCATTAAATAGACAAATAAGAAACTCTAGCAATGGTGTTGTATAATAGTTCCAGAATAAGAAGTATAGAAAAAAACCTTAGAGGCAGCAGCTCAAGGACAAAAATGATTGAAGAGTATGATAAATAAAAGACTGAGATCCAGAATAAATCTGTCAGGATAGATAGACAGGAGCTATTTTCCTCACATGGCATTCCCCCATATTCTGAAAAAAGAAGATAAAGGTGTTTACCAAATCCAGATTAGTATAGATTTTATAGATCTCTGCCTCCCTGGCTCCCCTATCAACGGAGTCCATTAAGATACAGACATTAAGCCATCCATCAATGGAGAAGCTTCCTGATCTATCATGGCACGACTCTTTATTACATGAACCCGGTCTCTCTCCCTCTCTCTCTCTCTCTTTTTTTTAACATATCTCTGTTTATCTCTGTTTTTCCATTTTGATCTGCTTATTACTTTTTTTCTTTTCTGTGCTTCACAGCTTTATCACCCGCTCTCTGCTGTGCAAATCATACTCTGAGAGGAGTCAACAATTTCCTTAATTTACCTCCTGTGTAATCCTTTCCTTATCACTTTTCCTGAATGCCTTCAGGCAAACTCCTGTTACTTTGTAGTGAATCTGTTAATTTGTTGCCCCCATCCAAACAGCAAATTGAGACAAATTGCTCATACTTTTTTTTTTTTTTCAATCTTTTTGAAACTTCCTATTTTGGGGAAAAGGTTGTAAAACAATCATAAGAAGCCTTTGTGTAGCTAAAGGTGAAAATCTGCTCTTTCTCCTGCGATAAACTTATTGTTTGTTTCATGGCTGAGCCTTTCCTTCTCTATTCCTCTGTGACTTGGGTGATTAAACACTTCGCTTCAGCTCCTCTCTTTGAACAGCCACCGCCACAACTAAGCACATGAAGGGATAATTCAGTATGCAGCTGTGTAACAATTATTGTCTGCAAAGAAATAACACCTTTAAGATTTTAATAAAAGGCTTAATTGGGTTTGAAGAATGCCAAAATTCTGATTCCCCTTCTTCAAAGTTTGTACCACTTCACTCACCAAGAGGCATTGATCCATGAGATTGGCCTTTGCTAGCTGGTATTAATATTTAATAGGGTTGGGGTGGTGCAGTGCTTCAGATGGTTAGACTGACAGACAGAGCTTAAGGAAAGCAAGTGATCAATATCCATCAGGACTGCTGGGTGGAGAAGAACTGGCAACAAAGTAAAGAGAGCTGACAGACATGCAGCAGTGGACATCTGCAGGGCTAAAGAAGAGTAGGTGCATTGTAATTCTCGACACATGACCAGTCTTATGAGCCAACTGTACCTCACGGCAAACCACAGTGTTGAGTGGGTTTATGTCATAAAAATGTTTGAAGTAGTAGGAAAGGATTCAGGAATTTGGTAGAACGTTTCAATCGATTGTCATATGAACCTAGTAGCCCACTATGTCTTCTGCTATTTTGCTTTTCAATAGTCTTTTCTGTGCTTTGGTGCAACACTGAAACACAGAAAATTAACATTGCCTCCATGACAAGAGATTCTTGTCAGGTTATTTTTAAAGAGTGTCATTTTGTAGGTTGGGCAATTAAATTTAATTGATCAGAAAGGACAAAGTTTAATCAGAACTTTTGTTTTAGGGGGTTGTGTGAAACAGATATTCCAATTTGGCACTCATCACAAGTCTTTTAAAGATGGTTACTCCATTTAAATTATACCTTTGTTGCATGTAGAGTGGTTTGTTTATATGTGAAAAGAGATTCACATAAATTGTCTATAGCTGCTTTAAAATGCCTGAGTTGATATGAGCGTTAATTAGGGTTGGCCAATATGTAATGCTGGGCACGTTTACACTTTGCAAGAAGTTGACATTCATACAGTAGTTCATCATTTTGAATTAAGTTAAATGTCCCAAAAATGAACTACTTGATGTTCATTTTCAAGTTTTTGAAGAGCTGCTCTGAACTATTTTTATTCACACCCTCCTGCCACCCATGCAGCCCCCAGTTATTCCAACTTCCCTGTCATTTAGCTCTGTAGAAAAGTTTGCAGCTGTTGGCTCATGGTCTCCCCCCTTCAGTATCTTGCTATGATTCATCATTTGCAAATTTTTGCCAGAACTGGCCAATACTTAACTCGGTGTGAGGTTTCAAATTTTTTGCTAATGTGGCTGATGATCTGATTTTGGATCTAGTGGGCTCAATCTGAATTAATCATTTGTTTCTGTCATAAAATGTCCCCACTGAACAAATCAGCTCTTCCTGAAAATGTTCATAGGAACTGGCTTTAGGAGTATCAATGGTAGCTGTGTTGGGTGAACTATTCCTGGCTGGCACTAGCCGTGCTGACAAGCTGTATTTTTGTTCTTTCTAGTACCCATTCTCTCTCAAAGAAGCTTTTTTTTTTTTACTCTCATGATACTTGTGTCATTTTCTTTATCTCAAAACACTATTCATACAGTTCACCATTAACTGAAAACACAACCACTTTGAATCCGCATGTTCATGCACAAAACTGCGTATCTGCATACTCTTCAGACATTACTTACATTTGTGGGGTAACAAGAAAATAGGTTGGTGACCCCTTGTCAAACACCTGTCACTAGAAAAAAATGCATATTCCCGGACTGGTTGGTAAGTGGTTGCTGAAGGTTGCTGCTGTTGCTAGGTGAAACTGGTTGCAAAGAGGTATACAGGAAAACCTCCTTATGATTTCTTTGGTTGCTAGTAGATTGCCATGGTCATCCATAGTTTGGTTGGAAGACCCCAACTTGTCTGCAACCACTTGCTTTTGAAATGTGTTTGTTTCAGCAGTAAGGCACAACTTTTACTTGGAAGGCAAATGTTATCAGGGTACAATTTGTGTACTCTTTTTTTTTTGTTTTGGTACTGACAGTGTTTGCAGGCAGGTTGCTGTCTACCAAGTAATCTGCTAGCAACCAGAGCAATCACAATGAGGTTTTTGGTGCAGGTCTCTCGCTGTGTCCAGTTTCCCGTAGTGACAGTAACTTTACAGCTTATATTGTGGACTCCACCCACTCTGTCACATGATTTTAGTTGCCTCTATAAAGCTCAGGTCCTAACTCTAAAAGTACTTTCAAAATGAGGCATCCAGACGGTAGCCAAAATAGAGGGAAAAAAAGTTTATATTATGTGTGTGAATTCACTGAATTAACAACACAAGTCTGAGTTTGTATCAAGACTTTGGAAGGAAAGCCCTTTCTTGTGAACTAGTGTCTATTCTGGTAGATATGTCAGGTGTTTCTTAAACGTCTGGTAGCTTATTGCAGGCAGTGTTGCTATACATACTAGATGTTTTCCTCCCAATAACTCTACAGATATATTAAAGCTTCATAGTTAAGGTAATGAGCAAAAGAGGTACAGTTTCCATACAGAACATTTTATTGTCCTCTTATTAGACATCTCTGTGGCTCCCTTTAACAGTTCAGTTGAACCCAGCAGCGAGCAGATGCTGTGTACTGTGTCAAAGCCCTTTTAACCCATTGAAAGAACTTTGGATTGAAACAAAATAAACAAGTCTTAAATAATACAAAGAGTTCAGAGATGAAATCTGTATGATAGATTTGGTTAATGGAGACCCCTCAGTGGACCCTTGATGTTGAGATGCTCATCTGTCTGAGAGACATTTGTAGATATTGCTTTAGTTGCAGATTATTACTCCACCTTCTCAGGAGAGAGGTGCGCTTTATGTAAGGCTAATTCAGCCAAACACTTTGAGCCCCTGGGTTTGCTGGGAGAATTAAAATGTTCTTTCAGCCATAGCTTCACTTGTTAGTGTTGAGTCTTATACCACTAGTTGCCATTAAGCTGGCACTAAAGCACAGAAACAAGAAGACTTTCTGTTAAATAATGAATTATTTATGTGTATGAGGTCCTTGGAGTCGGTCTTCCTCCATGAAATACAAAGTTGATTAGCTGGAGTGGGGTTTTCAGCTGGTTAGTAGGAGCTTCTGTTTTGGGCATATGGGATTTTATTCTCCTTTGTTGTGGAAATATGATATCGTCTCTACATTAGTGCATGGTTGCATTTACATTTCAGTGCTTAAACTTGATAGTAAAGTTGTATAACCTAATTTTTGTGATTTTTTTTCTGTCACTTGAAGCTATGAGTAATAAGCTGGTTGCGGTATCTCTTTGAATACTCTTCTTTAGGCATTGCAATGCTAGTGCTGAATAAAAAACAGCCACCTTTCCTTCTCTTGGGGTTTACATCATAATCACGACTGAACCATTAAACTTATCAAATGTACCAGAGTCACAGTGCAGTGATTTGGGTAGATGAAATGCATGCAAAGTGCAAGACTGTGACATCCAGGATTCACATCCTGAATAAATGCTCTGAAGTTCAGGGAAAAACTGTGGTTTACCTTAAATGTAAATCTATTTTTCTATATTAAGTCTTATTTGCACAGGATTAGTATTACTGGGGGAGCTCATGTGATGTAGAATTGATTGGATTGTTTGGCTGAAAACAAATGTACAGCAAATGAACATTTTACTTCTACATTCAGCACATTTTTATTTAGACTTATTAACCAGCTGATTAACAATATTTCCTTGTTATGTTAAAGTGCCAGTGTGCATAGTATAAGAGGCTTGCAGAAGTTTCATTAGTGTGCAGTTGGCTGTAACTATGAATAATTGTGTTTTTGTTGGCTTAGAATTAATTCTTTATATCTACAAAGTCCTGCTGTGCTGCACTCCCAAAGACCTTTCATGTTTTTTACACCAAAGTGACAGTCACTGTTTTTATACAAGCTAGAAGAGGGAAAGGTAAGAAGAAATATTCCTAATATGGCAGTGTGCAACCATATAGAAAATGTACCACACCATTTTTAACAGCATTTCTATTGGCTTAATGTCATAGACTTTGACTTGGTAACTTTTGATTAACCACTGTGTGTGCTTAGTCACTGTCTTGTATCATGACCCCCTTCTTCTTGGTGTTAAAATTCAGAAGTTATTGCTCCATCAATCCTGGCCTTGATGCAGCAGAATAGGCCTGAACCATGACACTACCACCTTGTGTTACAGATGGGAGGTTTTTCTGCTTGAATGCATAAAAATTATGTTTCTCCAAACATAATGCTTCTCATTTAAACCAGAAATGTCTATTTTTGTATTGTCTGTGGAAAAAATATTTTCCCTATAACCTGGCCTGTCCAGCTGGTATTCAGCAAACTGCAGACAGGCAACAATGTTCTTTTTGGAGAAGAGAGGTTTTCTTATTGCAACGCTATAATATACACCAATGTTCAGCAGTGTTCTCCTGATGGCGGACTCATGTACATGATCACCAGCCAGTGTTAGATATGTCTCTAGGTGTGTGGAAAATACTCAGGGTTGTTTTGTGACCTCTCAGACTATTGTACATCTTGGACGACTGCCCCTGGCATATCCAAACCTTTTCCATTCTGTTAAGCATCAAAATATTGTTTTTTGTAAAGGCCACCGGAAATCTTTGTTAGTGCCATGATACCCTTCTAAAACCTAGGTTGGGAAGGTCAGACTTTGATACATGCATTTTCTTTAAATAATAAAACAGAGGGCTCCCACCCCATTGATGGGAAACTCATAAATATACCTTTACATCGAAAAAGAGGTTTACTTTACTGTTACTACTACTCACTGCTATACAGTACTGTGCAAAAGTCTCGAGCAACCTCTTGTTTTCTTGATTGCTTCCAAGGAGCCAGACTGCTGTTGTTTTTTAAAGTGGTCTTGAACAATAGTTGTCCAGGCTTTCTGAAGGTCTTTCAAAGTTTTTCTTTGGACATTGGCTGCTTTTTCACACATTTTCAGCCCAGTCATTGTACCTTTTTCAGACCATTTTCAGTTAAATAATTTTGTAATAATAATTGTAATAATAATTTTGTAATGTAATAATTTATTTGTTAAGCCACTTAACACTTAACCCTCCTCGGTTCAGAGATGGCCTCCTTGACTGCCCGCTCAAACAGCTGGTTTCTTTCACCATCTTACAATGCTGTGATTGCAGCCATTCCCCAACTCTGAATGGTACAGAATGGTACTCATAGCCATTGATCAATGGTCATGACAGTTTGCATATTAATGATTGTGAAACTGACCTCATGGCCCATTGTTACTCAGTGGTGCTAATTTCGGGCATTATGCAAATGCACTGTTTATAAGGTTGGGGAAACCTGCAGTCAGTTGAGATTGAAGAAGTCACTTGGATAAGTGATGAAACAGTTCTCCCATTGAAAACGCTACATCCAGATGAACAGAATCAAATTTCTGGGATTTCCTTACCTGGATTATTGAGCATGCATCAAGACATAAAAAAGGCACCAAACTCAAGGGATGAACCAGTGTTGTGTCTAGACATAGCAGACAGTTATGTGCCAGAGGTACAGTTTTAAATTGGCACTTTGGCTACTGAACAGCCTGTTGCAAAAACACATAATTTGGATCAGGTGATCCATCTACTGTTTGTCAAAGCCTCATCAGAAATGGTTTCAGTGGAAGGGTGGCTGTCCGTAGTCATTCTTAAGTAGGGGAAACAGGGAGAAAAGACTGAGGTATGCTAAATTACACAAGAACTGGACTAAAAATCAGTGGCAACAGGTCTAATGGAGTAATGAATTCAAATTTGAAATGTTTGGTTCAAATTGTCATCAACATGTATGGAGGAGGTCAGGAGAGAGGTACAACAGTGAGTGTCTACAGCCATCTGTAAAACACGGTGGAGGCTCTGTCATGGTTTGGGGCTACATTTCAGCCAGTGATGTTGGGGATCTTGTCAAAATTGATGGACCGCAGAAAAGTAGTGTCAGATTTTGAACCACCACACAAAGCATCTGATTTGCAGCACCTTCATTTTTCAGCATGACAATGATCCCAAACACAGTGCCAATATAGTTAAAGCATACCTGGATAGAAAAAAACACAATGGAACACTATCAGTCATGGATTGGCCTCCCCAGAGCCCGGACCTCAACATTATTGAAGCAGTGTGGGATCATCTTGACAGAGAACAGAACAAAAGGCAGCCAACATCCAAAAAAGAGCTTTGAATGTCCTTCAACAAGCCTGGAGAACTATTCCTGAAGACTACTTAAAGACATGACAAGAAAGCTGCCTAAGAGAGTTCAGGCTGTGTTGAAGAATGAAGGTCATACCAAATATTGACTTTCAAGCTTGTTAGAATTATACAAACTCTGTTTTTGCCTGATATACTGTATTTACATGTATGTTTGAACATGTTTCAATAAATCATTGCACTTGTTTCCCTTTTGCCTAGCAAAATACAAAGAAATGAGAGGTGGTTCAAGACTTTTGCACAGTACTGTACAGTCGTTGTGTAAAATGTATCCACTAAAGCTCCCGGGCTTAATACCTGGACAAAGTCTCTCCCTGTCACTTACATACTCCCTGTACAGTCCCACTGCTGAACACAAGGGCTCTTGTCAGCTCATAGCACATTTAACACCTGATCCACACTGCTTTCAAGTGACTTATGTACCTGACACAACTTTGAAGGATATTTTACTCTCATGGGGATCTCTGTTATATCCCTGTTTTTTTTTATTCTAGTTGAGTTGGACACCTCAGGGATTTCATGTTACAGAGGATACCACCAGAAGTTCTGTTAAGTGAACATTGGCTGTAAGATTGCTTTGTACCCATACTGTATGCATATCACCCAGTCAGACACCCTGTTACTTCCAGACATAGCAGATGGCAACTTCTGAATGCTCCCACTGTGGTCATTAAATAATTAAGACTCTCATCAAGACCTGAACATGCCTTATGATGTGGCACATAGCCAGCCTGCCTTACTTGGCAGCAAAGAGTATGGAGGAAGAAAAGAAGGAGTGAGAAACCAATAAGTGTCGCATAAAAAAAAAAGTAACTCTCAACAAGAAGTTCCTTTTTGTGAATGCTGGTTAAAGCACGGTTGACATTTTTGTTGTATTCTCCTGAGTCTTAATCTTTGACTCTGAAACCAGTGTTGCAGTTCAATAAAATATTTATCATGCTAAAGAGTCCCGAGGATGGGATCTGACACATTTAGCTGTAACACACTGCAGTTCTTTCCAAATGTAGGGCTTGTTCTTTTCTATTCACACTCATTTCAGTGTTTGTTTACTGTATATTTGGCTCATTGCATGAATTATGAATAAACCTTAAGAGGGAAAGTCACTCAAAGGAAACATGGCCACATGTGGGGTACAAATGCAAACACTCTCCTTTACTTACTGTATACAAACAAGATGGAGAAATTGTCATCTTCCTCGCAGCTAGATGGGAACAGAGTCTTGTGCAAAACCAGGCAGGAGATGAGCGAGACGCAAACATTTGCTTCTCCCTGATGCTTCAGCTTCACAGCAGCTCTGCATTCTCTTCCTGTCAGTCATCCGGAGTGACACGTCAACTTTTGCTACCCCATCTCTCAGAGTTGGCAGGCAGTGTTGCCAGCATTTACCCAGTGATTTGGCTCTGCAGGGGTTTGGTACTCATTGCTCTATTGTTAATCATGGAGTTGGGTGAGAGGGCTACTCCCACACACTGACTCATTGGCAGCTCCGCACAGCTTGCTGGGACATTATTAGTCGAAATGTAGAGAGCTGATGCTCACACTCTGGCTTTTCTTCCACATATTCACTCCCACATTGTGCTTATCTATAGATTCCCTCTAATCTGATGTTGTTTGTAAGTTATTTTAGTGGTGGATTCTGAGCGATCCACTGCCCACATTTGCATTTACAGAATTTCCATCGCAATAAAAATGTATACAGTGTTTAACAAATTTATTAGACCACCTGTCATAAAAACTAGAAAAAACAAATATTTTCGAAATCTGACAAAAGCTTGTTTAAAACTAAAAAAAAAATTACTGAATTCATGTTTTTATACCCAAGTTTGAGCTGACACACTGGACTTCTCTGAGTAGTCAGGAATAATTAAGCATAACGTTCAACCACTGAATTGTCCCAGCTAAAACATAATAATGTGCTTTACTATTTTTTCTGCTTTTTTCTAGAACAGTAAATTCAAAAATTCATGGATAACAACAATAATTATATTTTAGCAATAAAAATATAATTTCGATTAAAGAGCTTGTACATATTGGTGGATTAACAAGTACAGAAATAATAAAGGGCAGTTGTGGCATAAACCTTAGATTGGGTGGTTGTCTAATAAATTTTTAAGCACTGTATTTGTATAAATTTGTTTTATTCTACTTTACATCTTATTTTAAATTTTTTTTTTTTAAATGCAGTGAAAATTTGGACTGAATTTTGGCTGTGGAGAATCCGGAAATGAAAATAAAATTTTTAATAATGCTGGTTTTGGCCAGCTATATTAGGATCTGCGTGTAGAAATAACAGGTGAGTAACTTGGGGATTGCCATGCCTGTTACCCAGATGTAAGGGAGAGTGTACTAGCCATCCAGAAGTTATGTACAACCTCTGACAAAAGTAAGTGTAAAGCACAAATATGTAACTAAAGCTAAAATTGTCATCTGTAACAGTAATCTGGGCCATTCCATGTATGAGTTAGAGCAATTAGAGGTCTGCAGCTTAAGAACTCAGTGTGACTCTTGAACACAGCGAGAAAATGGGATGGGCCGTGCGTGAATTTGGAGGTGGGCTGTTGGCTTCTCATCCAACCACAACTCAGAAACAGTATTGTTTTTCTTTGGCTGAACAGTGTTATTTTCTTAACTTTCCCATTTGGTTTGGCAACTACCCCAAGTAACCCCTACCTGTCATAGCTGCTCCCAGCCTTTTCCCAGCCTGGATATGCGCCAGCTACTTACCTCCCATTGTCAACATAAATGCACCAGAAATAAAATGACTTTTTTTTCTGTTTTTATTTTTGTCTTTATATTTTCTATTGCCTTCACTTAATTACTGTTATTATTTCCTTTCAGTGGCTGTGGATTTTTCAAAGTGCTCTGAATCACTGGAAAATAATTTAAAAAAATATTAAAGGAACTGTGTTATAAGCATTAATATTCAATGCAATCTTATCCTGAACCTGCATTTTGAAGATGATAAAACAAACTGACTGAATTGAACAGAAATTTGCAAATAAATTGCTGTCAAACTATTGATAAACTGATTTATGTTTTTGGTGAACACTTAATAGCCAGTTAGTTTCATGCAAAGTTAACTGCTTTTGTAGAGAAAACAGAAAAGCTTGAAATTCCTGTTTATATATTTGAAAAACCAAGAAGAAAACCTGGAAAAAATGTTATCTTAGTCTAAAGCTGACTGGCATTGTGAATGGTTGAAAGGTAATGGAGTTTTTTGATCTCACAGTGTGTCTCTCTCTCTGTCTGTCTCTTTAGATAAGGCGCCACACTTCTCCAGGCTAGGAGATGAGGAGGTCAATGCTGGGCAAAATGCCACTTTCCAATGTGTTGCTGCTGGAAGGGCATCAGAGGCTGAGAAGTTCCTGTTGGAGGTTAGTGCTTCATGGTGGTGTTTATGGCTAAAAGTAACCTGTGTTTACTGTGTGTCAGTTTGTTGTATTTTTACCTTCAACACGGAAACAGTGCAAAGGGAAGACTGGTTTTAATACTTATCTAACTAACTCTAGTGCCTAAGGTTATAGACAAATTATTAGACAAGGCTCCCTGGGCACATGGGACATGTAAAAGGCATCACACACTTGATATGAAGAGAAAAACATCCTGCACATAGAAAAAGACACATACGACTACAAACATTGTGGTCTTTTTGCATATTCTGGCTTTTTTTGTGAATGTCTTTATAGCCAATTTTATTTCACTTTATGTGTGTGTGTTTTTTTTTGTGGTTGTTTTTTTCTTTGTAGTTATTTGATTTGTTAGAGTTGTGTGATTAAAAAGAAGAATTGTCCAGTTGTGTACAATTTAATTAGAATGGCAGGCCCATCTAACTGATTTAATCATGCAATATTACAATCAGACATGCTTTAATGAAAACAAATGAAATCTTGTTAAAATAATAGTGATTGTGGGGGTAATATATGTCATGAATGTCGTCCCCTAATCTTCAAATTTGAACATGCACTTCAAGAAGAAGCTGTAGCCTATAGTCAGTAGTCAGTAGTCCCGAGGCCTGTGCTGTGAAGCAGGATTTTGTCTTATCCAGGTAACTTCAGAGTTAACCCTGGGTTTTCTGTACAACCAAGGCTGTACTTTTTCTCTACTTTATCAGGCTACATTGCCATTGTAACTTATGCTGCAGATCTCACCTGCTCCAGAGCAGGTTAGATCAAGAGGTATGAAATCACTGCCTACTGACCAATCAGTTCTCTGGAAAATAGTATCACCATTCCTGGAAGATGCCTTGGATCTCAGTGTGTGGATAGTAAACAGGTCTAAAGTTTTTCAGTAGTGCCTTAAGTCTTTGTCTTTCCCTGATGAGTGTCAGTAATAAATACACTGCTCAAAAAAATTAAAGGAACACTTTTTAATCAGAGTATAGCATCAAGTCAGTTAAACTTCTGGGATATTGATCTGGTCAGTTAGGTAGCAGACAAGGTTGTTATAACCCCCAAAACAGGAATGGTTTTACAGGTGGAGGTCACTGACATTTTTTCCTTCCTCATCTTTAACATGTGCCATTGTCAGAAGGTTTACTGTGTCTCCCAGCACAGTCTCAAGAGCATGGAGGAGATTCCAGGAGACAGGCAGTTACTCTAGGAGAGCTGGACAGGGCCGTAGAAGGTCCTTAACCCATCAGCAGGACCGGTATCTGCTTCTTTGTGCAAGGAGGAACAGGATGAGCACTGC
>VUQS01033576.1:0-25490 GCA_015108495.1 Heterochromis multidens
TGTCAATGAGATGTCCTCACACACACACACACACACTTGTCTTGCTATCTTTGTGAGGACATCTCATTGACATAATGCTTTCCCTAACCCCTTACCCTAACCCTAACCATCAAAAATGAATGCCTAACCCTAACCCTTAGCCTAAACCTAACCATAACCTAATTGTAACCCTGACACTAAAACCACAATTTGAGCCTCAAAAATGCCTTCAACCTTGTGAGGACTGGCAAAAAGGTCCTCACAATGACGAAATGTCCCCACAAGTATAGTAGCATGCCAATTTTCGATCCTAACAAAGATAAAGACATGTACACACACACACACACACACAAACACACACACACACACACACACACACACACACACAAACTCTCAGATCTTTTGCAATCAAATCATAATGAAATATAAAGGATAAAAGCAACAGAACTAACATCTGAGAGTGTTTCCGATGCCTTAGCTTTCCTGTTAATGAACCAGTCCTTCATGCCCTGAATCTCTTCCTTTATGTTGCTGGAAGGTATAGAAATGGATCTATTTCCTTTCAGGGGTTAATTTTCATTTACTAGAAATGAAAACTTATTTCTGACTTTGCCCTGACTGCTTACTGGCTTCGCAACAGATACATAATCTAAATCTGTCCTCTTGCTCAGCCTACCCATATGCAGTGCATGCTGGCAAGGTTTTTAAGGGAATTATATATCCAGGGAATCTTTATTCTGTTGCCAAACAGAGCTGCTGAGGGCAGTGGACTGTGTGAAAATTATTTTTGTTTACACGGTTACCCACACAAAATAGAAATTATAAATAAAAAAAAAAATAGTTCATAATAAGTTAATCTACTGTATAATAAATAAATAAAGTAAAATGTATAGAGATATCAGATCGCTGTAATAAGAAAACAATGCAAGTGTATTCTCTTACCTGTTTTGGGCTATGGATTGGAGATAGTATACCTTTTGTGAATAATTAGATACTTAATAGGGGTTCTCTACATGGAACTTGTTCATCATCACAATCATAATTTTATGTGATCTGTATACTTAACTTCACAAGAGACAAGCCAGTTTTTTCTGCAGAGGCTAACCCTGAACCCTTTCTTTTGTCCAGCAGGCTTTACTCACATGCTGATGATACAAATCTGTATCATGCAGGCTTTTTGTGGTGAATCAAAGGTGTGGGAGCCATACAGATTTTGAAATGTGCTCATGCTAGGAGAACAATCACGCTTTGGTTGTACTCGTAATACAGCTATGTCTTTGCACAAACAAGATGTAACACTGTTGTCACACTGCTCTGTGAAAAGCAAGTTTAACTGCTGCACTGGTTCTTCACTGCTGTATAAATCATGGCCCATGACATTTAGAGTTAGTATTGCTGTAATATTAGTTGGATTCTGCTTTAGGGAGTTCTGAAGGCAAAACTGGCCTGGAGATCTATCCTCGGTAAATGTACAACCAGGCAAGGTTACAGAACTCACTGATTCTGTTATTTGCTGAAAATTCTGCTCCCAGCTTGTTTAGGCTGACCCACTGAAGGCCCTGGGGCAACAATAGGCTGGGCCTCTATTGACCCTATTGTTCCTGCTGTTTGTGTGTTATGTATGTTACAGTTTTCCTTCAATTACAACACATAGCAGACTACTCATAGCAAATGAGTATATTTTTCTCAAAAGCCCCAGAAACCAAACGCTATTTTTAGCTAAAATTCTGCTTGAATCAAAATGTTCTGCATATGACTTAGTTTATGATAATTTGAACACATATCTGTTTATGGAATAGGTACACTGCAAGCACAATACAAAGTGAGCATGTACAGGCCTTAAAATAGGTTTTATGGGCACCATGCAAAATCAGCCATGTAGACCAACTTGTAGACCAGAATCACTAATGTCCTTACTACACTGTAATGTACTACAACAACAGAAATTAGACACTACAACAAACTCTGGTCATCTGGGGCCATTGCTCTCTTCAAGCTTTTGTTTGGCATTTTTCATATACTTTTGTCTAAGAATGACACTAAGCATCAGCTTTAAAGTCCACAAAACAATTTGAAAACACATTTCAAACCATATTGCCTCAAGGTATTTTATTTAGTATTTATGTTTGGACTATGGCTTTGCAATACTTCATGTCACAAAAGCGCTGCTGAGGAGCAAGAATCAAATTCTCATCAGAATAGATCAAGAAAATCTGCCCCATCTATCTGACATCCAGTCTAGTTAGCAGCGCTTTTGCCAGCACCTTTGTTCATTATTTGTGCAGCGCAATGCTGATGTTGTTCGTGATTGAAGGAGAGCTGCACAAACACAGAATGAGAAAGTTAAAGCTCATCAATAAAAGAACAGAGAAGGGAGTCTCTGTTGTCTGATGCCCTCTTGCCAGTGTAGGATTGTTTACATAACATTAGCACCACTTTATTTTGCAGACTCTCAGCACCTCTGCTTCCTTTTTTGTCTCTCCTTGTATGGGCTCTGAATTCTAATGTGGCCTGGCCCAATTATTCCAAATAGTTCAAGCTGAGAACTTTTTTATTTCATCTTTATTTCATTTACAGGGTTATCCGTTAATATGAGTTAAAAGGAAAAACATCAAATTAGCAACTGCCTTGTTATATTATGACCACAGTCATGGATACAGAATGACAACATACAGTTTTCACAGAAGCTCACATTATTAGTACCAGTGTTAGTTAATCTGCACTAGTCAACATAAGTAACTGTCTAATTTAACAGAGAATAAAAGGCTGTTTGTGGCATTGGTGATCTGTCCACTGAGAAATGCCTGACTTTTATGAATAAATGGCCTGGTTTAAATTATGCTGCAAATCTGCAAATCTTTATAGAAATTCTACATAATTCATTATAATGTCCAGTCTGACACATATAAAGTAAGAATAAACCACATCTGAATATATTTGCATGGCTGTGTAAGGTCAGTGAGAGCAAGAAAGAGAGAGATAATGATTGTAAATTTTTCAGCTTGTGTGCATACAACACAGCATACATGCTCAGTTCAAATATGAATGATGTACTATTTGCTGCACAGGGGTATAAAATCTTGAATGGATCACCTCAAGTCCTAATCCTCAAAGCTCTCCACAAGGGAGACATTTATCTCACTAACTACACACTCATTACACTGAAGTCTTTGATGCCATGCTGCCTGACTTCGAGAAGCACAGGAAATTGATTTTAGTTCTTGTACATTTTATTTGGCTTTTATTTTTTCACATGATGGCATGAGTCATTTCTCCAGGACAATGCACCAAACACTACTATTCTACTCCATACACCTACAAAAATAAATTGCACATATTCTTTTGTTTTAAATTTCTTTAGTTTTTCCACAAATACAACAACCGGCGTTTAAATTGCTCTGCTCTTTTATAGTGTTTTAAATAAAGCAAAAACTTCTAGACACTTTTATCCTACTTTTTTTTAAATTAGTTATTTCAATTTCATTTGTTCTATTGATTATACTGATGAAAGAATTACACACTTGCACCAGTGAACAAACACAAACACAGTAATTGACCGGTATACTGAAAAACCTCATCATTACAGGTACTGTGCCTGAGCACTGCAACTATTTGAATCTCACTTTGGATTAACAGCTATACATGTCCATGACACGAGAGCAGTACTGCTTGACAGAGGCACGAGACTGAAACAGTGAACAACTGTAACAATAAAAAGAAGGGCTGCAGAGGAAATCACAGTAGAAGTAAAATCCTACTGTGCAGTCCATTATAATTCTTCTGTGTGTGTTTTTTTTTAAAGAAATGTGATTTTCTGCATTGACAGAGTAGTGATAAATACACTCTCTTGGTAAACAGAGTAGAGTATAGTATAGAGTCGATAGTACTGTAGGCAGAATGTTCTGAGTTCCCCAGTTCCCCCCATCAGACATCCATTTGGACCAGCACCAGAACAGGTGGTGCCTCAGCCACTTTGGCCTTGCGACGCAGCAGATGAGTCAAGCTCCTGAAGGATGGTGTGGCGTGCAGGAGAAGTTCCTTGAGGCCTGCCCGAAACTCCCGGCGGATCAGGCAGTAGAGTACAGGATTGAGGCAGCTGTTGGTGTGCGCCAAGCAAACAGTCAGAGGGAAGGCGTAGGCCTGTGCATTGTAGAAAGCTTTGCTGAAGGGCACAAGGTCAAACTTTATGAGCACACCCCACAGTGTCAGTGCCTGATTAGGAAGCCAGCAGAGAAAGAAGGAAAGAACTACAATGACAATGGATTTAGTCACTTTGGAATGACGATTTTGACGGCTTTGGTTTGCCTCTGGGCCCGCTGCACCTGCAATGCGCCGGGTTAGGATGAAGCGTAGCAGCAGCAGATAGCAGACAGTGATTATAACTAGAGGAATAAGGAAACCTACAAGCACCTTTTGAAGCTGGTATAGACCCAAAAGGAGCTGTGGATCCCAACTACCTGAGTCTGGGAAGCGCACTAGGCAAAGCTCCTCATCAGACACTTGGGCGCTGGTAGAGTAGATGGCATGAGGTAAAGTGGCCAGCAAAGAAACAGCCCAGATGCACAGGCTTGTCCATTTGGCTCTGGCAGCTGCTGTCCGTCGGCTGTGTATCTTCAGTGCAGAGGAGATAGAGTAATAACGTGCCACACTCATGGCTGTGAGGAAGAATACACTGGCATACATGTTCATGGTGGTGACAGAGCTGACGAGTTTGCACATCACACGACCAAATGGCCAGCGGAAGTCCAGGGCTGTGTCCACTGCCCAGAAAGGCAAGGTCAAAACAAACTGTAGATCTGTGATAGCCAGCCCCATCACAAAGCAGTTGATGGACGACTGCTTCTGCCTGTAACGGGAGTGCAGCAGATACAGAGCCAGTGAATTCCCCACCAGCCCCAGTGCACAGACGATAGAGTAGACACATGCTATCATCACACGTACCACTACACTAGAGCTGTCTCCTTGAAATTCCATGATAGATTCCTTGGTGAGGAGTTGCAGCCAGCAGTGCAGTGACAGGTTGGTGGTGGAACCTTCGCTGCAGTTTCCATTGTAGTCGTCCTGTAGTATTTGCTGTTGACATGGCTCAGGTGCCACCGTTTGAACTCCAGACTCATTCAGCTGCATGGTTGGCCTCTCTTCCTCACATATCACCTTGTAGGGCAAAGTTGAACAGCTGCTATATCTTCAAAATATAGAGAAAAAAGTTTCTGCTGATGGCATTTTTAGCATTTCTGTTGCATCTGTGATCAGATTATCTTCCATGGCGCTATAGATGCCATCCTCTGCCGCTGTTATTCTCTCCTCATTTCTCCACACACTACTCACTGCTCTCTGCGCGCCACGTCCGTTTATAGGTTTCGCGTGAACGCGCAAAGCTCTGCCCCGCTGTCGACGCTCTTCAACTCACCAAGAGGATGATAGGACCAGAGCGAATCCTCACTCTTATAGCCGCAGCCACATCAAAGTCTCCCAGAATGTCCGTCAGCGGTGAATCTTAATGTATTTTGACACGACAGTGGCACATCCCTAATCATGTTTGTACAGTGTCAGTTTTAAAAAGGAGCTTTTGAAGACGTGACGACAGTGGTACACATAAAATATGCACAGGTGTGGAACGGACTGACTTCCGACTGTACACGGTGCTGTGTTTGACATTATTATTCGGGACATTTGTTGAGGAGCTGAAGGACAAGGATCAAGGACACGACACAGCCTCTATTTTTTTCTGATTAGCATCAAGGGCTTCCGTTACAGACAAAATTTCAAGAGGGCAAACCCTGGTTGCTGCACATCTATTATTATTGTAAACCAGATAAGAAACATTGAACTGAAAGAATAATATCTAGAAGTTCTAAAATAATTTAAGAGCGTTAATCACAGACAATGAAAATTTTAACTTATTTTTTATATCCCTAATTGACGGTCGACTCAGTGCGTTTAGGCATGTACAGTACTGTGCAAAAATCCCTTATTTCTTTATATTTTGCTTCCAATGAGCCAGACTTTCTTGTAATTTTTAAAGTGATCTTGAGAAATAATTCTTTGCTTTCTGAAGATCTTTCAACACTGACCGCCTTTTAACTAATTTTTTGTCGTGACCTTTTTCAGAAGAATTTTTCTGTTTGTTTGTCAAGCCACTTAACACTGACCTATGAATCACTCAAGCACAGAAACTAACTCAAGGAATGAACCAGTGTTGTCCTTAAAAACAATGAGGACAATACACAAGTGAAGGCCAAAAGAAGAAGTGGCAGGCCTAAAAAGAAAAGGCTATCTGCAGCAGTTGAACAGTATCTGAAAGTCATGTCCTTAAGAAATAGGAAAAAATCCAGTGAAGCCCTGACACAGGGCCCTTGAGTTAATCCATCTACTGTTTGCTGAAACCTCATCAGAAATGGTCTCAGTGGAAGGGTGGCTACCACGAAGCAGAGAGAAACAGAGAGAAAAGGCTGAGGTATGACAAATTACACAAGAACTGGACTGAAAATCAGTGGAGTGATGAATCCAAATGTAAAATTTTTGGTTCAAACTGTCATCAATATTTACGATGGAGGTCAAGAGACATACAACAGTGAGTGTCTACAGCCATCTGTAAAACATTTTGGAGACTGTCATGGTTTGGGGCTGCATTTCAGCCAGTGGTGTTGGAGATCTTGTCTAAATTGATGGAATTATGAATACAGAAAAGTAGCATCAGATTTTGATACACCATGCAATACCACCTGGAAAGCATGAATGTCCTTCAGGAAGCCTGGAGAACTATTCCTGAAGACAACTTAAAGAAATTACAAGAAAGCTGCCTAAGAGAGTTCAGACTGTGCTGAAGGATAAAGGTGGCCATACAAAATATTAACTTTCAAGCTCGTTAGAATTGTGCAAACTCTGTTTTTGCCTTAAATACTGTATTTCCATGTATGTTTGCGTATTTCGATAAATCACTGCACCTATTATTCACTTTCCTAGCCTAGCAAAATACAAAGAAATAAGGGGTGGCTAAAGACTTTTATACAGTTCTGTAGACATGGTCAAGACGGCCCGCTGAAGTCCAAACCTGTCATGCTCCCCTAGTTCTCCTATCCTGGCACGCCATTTTCTATCTTTCTCTTCTTCTTCTTGTTCTCTCTCTCTCTCTTCCCTGTCAGTGTGAGTGTGTGTATGTGTGGGCAAGTTAACCTTAATCCTTGTGTTTCAGGGGCAGGATCTTCTCCTGGGTTACCACCCTCTGGCTCTTTGCACCTGGAGGTAATGAGCTCACCCGTTTGCAATCACTCATCACCAGCTGCTACTTCAAGTTAAAGAATGCCTTCAGTCGATGCCTGATCTAACCGTGTTAGTGAAGCTGGCTCTTGATGCGCTGTTGTTTATTCTGTGTTTGCACTGTGAGTTTTGTACTTACCCTTTTCTCTTTTGTGCAGAAGCTCTTGGGAGAGACTGCTGAGAGAGAGAACCCGGTGGAGAAAAGGATTTGTGGACCTGCCTGTTTGTCTGCTCTGGACCTCACTAACAGGAAACCTTTGCTTAAAGTCCCTTTGAAATTCCTTGTTGTAAATAAACTTGTGAACTTTTCTTTAGAGTCTCGCATTTTGAGTCCTCCCCAGTACCTTTGGTTATGACAAAATCGAGCATCAGAATGGGCAAGAAAGGTGATTTAGGTAACTTTGAACATGGGTGTTGATGCCATTGGGCTGGAGTATTTCAGAAACTGCTGATCTACTGGGATTTTCCCACATAACCACCTCTAGAGTTTACACAGAATGGTCCAAAAAAAAGAAAATATCCAGTGAGCAGCAGTTGTCTGGGTGAAATTACCTTGTTGATGCCAGAGGTCAGAGGAGAACGATCAGACTCAACAGTTGTAACCATTTGTTACAACCAAGGTATGCAGAAAAGCTTCTCTGAATGCACGGTATATTAAACCTTGGAGCAGACGTGCTATAGCAGCAGAACACAACACCGGGTACCAATCCTGTCGGCTAAGAACAGGAAACTGAGGCTACAGTTCACATGAGCTCACCAAAATTGGATGACAGATTGGAAAACTGTTGCCTGGTCTGATGAATCTTGATTTCTGCTGCCACATTTGGATGAATCCATTCTGCCTTCTATCAGTGGTTCAGGCTGCTGGTGGTATAATGGTGTGGGGGGATATTTTCTTGGCAGACTTGGGGCCCCTTAGTACCAACTGAGGATTGTTTAAAAAACGGCAACCTACCTGAGTATTGTTACTGACCATGTCCATCCCTTTATGACCACAGTATTTCTGATGGCTGCTTCCAGCAAGATAACATGCCATGTCACAAAGCCCAGATCATCTCAGATTGGTTTCTTGAACATCACAGTAAGTTCACTGTACTCAAACGACCTCCACAGTCACCTGATCTCAGTGCCTTTGTGATGTGGTGGAATGGGAGATTCACATCATGGATGTGCAGCTGACAAATGTGCAGTAACTGTGTGATGCCATCCTATCAATATGGACCAAAATCTAAGAGGAATGTCTCCAGAACCTTTGTGAATCTACACCACAATGAATTAAGGTAATTCTGAAGGCAAAAGGGGGTCCAGCCCAGTACTAGCATGGTGTACTTAATAAAGTGTCCAGTAAGTATAAAACAACCACAAGTTTAAAATTGATTTACTTTGCATTATATTGTGAAGGTTCTAAATCTATATAAGTATAACTCTAATAATGTGCTGCAAAGCTACATTAATCAAATGTAACTCTTTTTTTTCTGTTCTTACTGGCTGCTAGTGCGCATCGTGAGGAGAAATAATATTACTGGTGTATTACTCTGTTTCCTGGAGTTTTTGAGGACCATTTCCTGTGTCTGTAAGTAATCCCTCCCTGTAACTTTCTCAAGAAATTAAAAAGACAAGACAGGATGAAAAAAATAAATTAATCTGCACACTTTTAATCCGTTGCAACTCACTTCTTGTCATCTTAACAATCCTTAAACCTCCAAATGCGTAGGCACAGACAGTGTGACTGGTTTAATGTTTTAAGCATTTAAATCTGTGATGAAGAAAACTGTGCTTCTCCACGCACTGCTTAGTAAGCCACAGATATTTCACAGGTTGCACACCAAACCACTTTTCTTGCAACCTGTTCTTGCTCCCAGCTTGCCACATACTGATCTTCGGTCAGCACTCCTGCACTGGGTACCCTTTTAGTGTCATGCATGTCAGCTTGCAAGGTAGTGTAATAGACTCATAGATAAAACTGCCTCAACATCTTAAACAGACCATGAGACTGCAGGGAAGTGTGCTCTGCTACTGTTACAATGGCAGAGAAAAATTTGCAGGAAGAGAACTTTGGTTTGTAACATGGTTTAACACCGTGAAAGGCAACTCAAATGCCTGTGTTCTTGATAGAAGTGAGAGTATGTTGTGTCATCAAAAATATTACTGTGAAACAGCTTTCATTACAGCTGTAACAGAAACATTGAAAGGTCAAAAGTAATTATTTGGTGTGATGCAAAGTAAACCGCTTTGGATATCAGAGAATAAATAAAGTCTGAAATGTGTGCTTCTTGCCATAATAATGACATAATGACAGAAGGGTGTGGCTTGACCCAACTTCTAGGTCCAGCAAAAACAGTTTACAGTGGTTACAATACACAGTAACATACCGATACATACAACTGAACCTTTAGTGAACTATTGAGGCAGCCATGTTATGTCTTCTGAGGATCAGTCAAAAAAAGGGAACGTAGACATGGGTCATGTTGACACTGATGTAACAAATGAAAAGACATCTAAAGACATGACAGAAATCAAAAGTAATCTTAGTTGATATGCCAGTGAAAGGAAGTGCATGTGACGTTGGAGTATGACTATATATCTATTCCCCAGGGTGATGGCTGATGAAGTTGTTCTGATTGTTCATGCAAATTTGAATCCAGTAAGCGGGCAAACTGTTAGAGAGGCTGTGGCTGAATGACAACATTTTTCATATTACTGATGATGATGCAGTGACCTCTGTTTAACTCACCCATGAGAATACCTTTGACTGTTCATTCATCCTGCATGACAGATCATTAAAAAAGACAGGATGATTGCATGGATCTGTTTGGAACTGACTGCACCTTGAGTTGTGATTGCCTCCTTGAATTAATTAACAGTTATGTTGTCTCAGTAGGACAACAGGTGTTACTTACTGAATACTGATGGTGTAAAAATCTCACGTTAGAGCATATGACTACAAGTTCACAGAGCTGGCCCCAGGCTAAATGTCAAGATCACCTTGAGACAATTTCAGATTGTCATCTGTTAGGCTAATATTTGGTGCAGGCTGTACTCTGGAGATTCAATTCCGCTGTCAAACATTTGCCTAGAACCAAACACTCTAACCCTATTTATCCCAAATTCTCCTAAACTTTTTCGAAGGGTAAGTTTATCGTAATCATCTCTCTTTAAAATTACAAAAATTTAACCAGACCTACCTTTAAGTTTTGAGCTCTTTAGTAGATTTATCTTGCTGTTGCATCCCTTTGTAAGGATTACACCAATTTTTTTTACTTTTTTGTAAATGTTGAGGTAAGATGTGTGTGGAACACACAGTGGACTTTTTCTTAGATTCAGTTTTCGTGCCGAGATGAGCTACCCATTCTTGTGGAGCACAATGCTCTTTTAGTGCAACCTTCATTTGTTTGCTCTGCGTTTTGGATGGAGGTCTGTGTTGATCCGCCCTCACCAGCACCCTCCACTCTTCTATCCAAAAGCACTGACCTGACTGAATTGAGTTGTAGCCTCTTCTGTTTTTAATGATTCATCTGCCTACTAAAAACTCAAAGTATATCTGCACTAATATTTTTGTTTACTTTTACTGCATTTAGAGCTAGGGCACACACTACTGCTGAGACATTTTAGTGCTGCAAAAAACAGAGAGTGTTTGAAAAAGCTTCTGACCCAGTTTTAGTTTGAAAACTCCAGGACTGCAGTTTGTTCTGCACAGGCAGAAATCTAGACTTTTAGAAGGGATTACACAGGCACTAATGTTTGCTTCCAGACTGATTTTTATTGTAATCTTTAGTCCTTGTTTTGCTGAGTGTTCTTTTTTTCATTTCCTGTGTCCTCCTCTGTCTGCCTCTCTCCGTTGTGCTGTGTGAGTTTATTGTCGGTACCTCCTTCAGTTTACTTCTTAGAAGCTTAGATCCTTGTGGCTTTCTGTTTTTACCTCGCTTCTTTGTTCTCTTTTTCAGCCTTGTCAATGTCTGAGTTTACCTGAGGCCTGTACCAGGAAGCAGGATTTAGGTCTTAGCCAAGTATCTTCAGGTTTAACCTCTGGTTTTCAGTTTTCTTACTGGGGTACATCTCCATGGTAAATTCAGTTTCAGATGTAACGTGCAGTATTTATCCTGTTTATTTAGTTTGCATACTCTCCCATGGTGTTCTTCAGGTCTAGCTTTCTTTTGTTGGTTCCTTGTCTTCTTGTCTATGGTCCCTGTTTGCTTTTGGATTTGCATTGCACTGTGCCCTTAGTTAAGCCTAAGTCAAAATAAGATTTCCTTCATTTACCACATCAGCCTCCAGTTAGTTGTCAGCATTTTGGTCATCCTTTATGAACATAACTCCAAATGCAACAAAGGTACACTATGAATTACTACATCTCACAGTACTACATGCCAGAAAAAAGATTGGATGTGGAAGTTGGATTCACATTTTATTTAATCCTACAAATCCTGTTAAACACATGAAACTTAAAAACACTTTAAAAAAGGTTATAAATTTCAGAAAGACTTCACATATTTTTGGAATTTTAATGCAAACCAACATGGCTGGAGTGAGACTTTAATGCATATTGAATATGAATATTTTTTTTCTGTTTTTTCACCAACCAGTCAAAGTACGTACTACTCTTCTTAACAGAGAAGAAGCTATTAATATTGTTTATGATAGATAACCTCTTTAAGTCAAAGAGCATACCAGTTATTCACTATGTCTAAATTGCCAAGCATCTTAATAAGGTGGTAGGATCCAAAGCTGATTTAAAATGCTTCCTACTCACAGTGAGATGTCTGCCCTGCTAACAGTTCACGGCATGCACTCTGCCTGCAGTTCTGACACAGTGATCACAGGCAAGAGTCACTGCAGTGACTTTGTCAGAGTGTCTCAGCCTTCACTGTTTATTTAGATGTCGTCATCTAGAACAATATGAGCTTTAGTGTTAATTGTTGTTGTTTTTAATGTTAAAATTAAATATGGAAATAAAAACCAGCCATGCCAGCTGTTTGGAGAGAAATATTCCTTCAATATCAGTGGTGACTGTTGTGTTTCCTTTTCATTCTTAGATGTGTGTCCTTGCTGAAAGTTAGATTGTCAGTCTGTCAAAATGAAATTGAAAACCTGTCTAGTCAAAGCCAGCTGTTCACATGGTTTTAAAAAATTGCATCACCGTCGTTTGCCAAGCGCAACAAAACAGAAAGAACTGGACAGATTGTTTGTCTGCAGTATCTGCCACACACTGTGAAATATATATGAATAATTAAACTGTATACAGATACTATACAGCTAATCTGCAGGGATTTTACATGGCAACAAACTGGGGTTGTAGCACCATATCTTCTGGTATTTTACAATTCAGATTCCCATGATTTTGGACAGTAAACTCAACAATAAATAAAATTTGACTTATGGTAAATAGATGCCTTTTAACTACACTTATGTCACATTTGAGCCCATCATTTAATCCATAATTCACCCAAATTAACACCACATCAATACATGCAAAGGCCTTAATTCATTAACTAATTTCTTCACATTAATATACTGTTACTGTTGACATTTTATAATAGGTTAAATAGCATTTATTTAGAATTTACAAAGATAGATTAAATAGTCTTCTGGTTTCAATGTAAAGAAAGATACCTTTATTTTAAGAAGATCTATGCCAGAACAATGCCACTGATAATTTCCTGTGTTAATGTTTGCCTTTGGTCAAGAGTCTGTTTGCACACAGATGATATTTGAACAGAGTATAGCATCCAGTAAAGATGGAAATGACTGACATTAAGAGAGTGAAGAAAGATGGGTAGCAAGTAGCATGAGTAAAGTGACTATAAAGGTTAATCCAATTCATTTAAAAAGTGAGCACTGCTGAAAGCAAGGATTAGCTACATTTTACAGTAGCATGTCATCCTGCCATTATAATGATATTTCATACATCCCATGTATTGCTTGATTGGTTAACATTTTAGAGTTTTTTCTTTGTTTGTTTGTTTTGGGTTTTTTTCTTGCATTTTGGCAAATCGCACTGCAGCAGAAAACAGCATTGCTTAAAAGACACACAACAAAAAGGGCAAAAGAGCTAATCTATGAGGTCTCAAATTTGAGGATGTGTTTAGTTATTTTAATTTTTTTCCTCTCGCTCTGCATAATGGACAGATTTGGAAATCATGAGTTTTCCCTGGATGATCTGGATCAGCAACACACACTGAAAGAAAAAAAGATTGTGGATAAAAAAATAAAATAAAATGACAGGTCTAGACACTCTGTCTTTCCCAGATTCCCCCATGGCTTTCCAAACTCAGTGGGAACTGTTGTATAAAGCCCCCCCAGGTCCATAGGGATCTGGTTTATTGAAGTGATGAGGCTAAGGTGCTGATTAGAGAAACTGGTGGTCAAGAGACTTTCACTATGATTAAAGACGAAGCTACAAAGAGTCAAATTAAAAGGAGTCAGGAGAACATCAAAGATAGTGAGACATTGTGTCAGCTAGCTCACCAGTTTGTATATATGCATGTAAAGGGGTGGTCTCTACTCATCGCAGTGGTTTGAATTAAAGGATTGTTTACTTCAAACACACATTTGACCCTTTTGCAAACAGCTGATACTGAGTGTGCAAATCAAAAATTTTGTACAAGCCCCAAAGGCTGAAAGGTGACAATCAGTTTTGCAAGACTGGAGCCTTGAGCCACACAAATTAATCACTAATCACACATAATTACAACCCTAAGCAATAAGAAGAAATATGAGGAAACCATTTCCAGTAAAGCAGAAGAGGAAATGGACAGTTTGATTTTATTTTATTGTTTCAACATTTCAAAAATTAAATCTATCACCAAACATGATGTTAATCAATGTAAAACATTGGCTTTTAAAGTCACTGGCAGCCAGTTCTGACATTATTAAGGACACTGACAAAGTTGATCTAAAATGTATTCAGGATAAGGCTTATTATGTGTGGAAAGCTCATAGACAATAACAAGTGTTACATTCTACTACCACAGCACAGTTATACAATAATTAAATCTTACAGTTAAACAGGAGACACATTGTAGGGTCCTGACTTCCCTCTTGCGTTATTTTATTTTCTCTGTAAGACCATTTTTAAATCCTATATATCATAAACATGAAAAATGAAAAATATTCTACATTAACTGCTGACATACTGCATCTTTGTACCCAGGGTATTAGGATGACATTTTTGAGCTTTGGACGCATTCACTGGCTGCATTTAAGGTTTCTTGACACTGAATAATCACTATCCAAAGACACAACTAAAGCATAATTTTCAGCCTTTCTTCTCTGTTTTTTTTTCTCTCACACTAACATGTTTAGACATGCCTTATTCCATTAAACAAGGCATCACACTTGACATCCTATCTTATCAGTTTCCATAGAAAAGGGACTTAAAGTGACTAAATAGTGGCCACTTGAACTGTTTTCTTCTCTAAAGCCGAGAGACTATTCAGGTTGAGAAAGCTTAAAGAGATAAAATGAGAAATGAAGCTAATGTTCAGCCTTTAACAAAGTATAAAGGCAGACAGAATACCAGACCTATCATTTCATTTTGTGGGAACATTTTCCCAATAACTGTCGTTTCATAATTTGGCTTTTAAAACAAACTTTCAAGAGACTCACTCCAGCTGTAGAAGACTTTAAATTGATTATCATCTATGGAAGGAATAAAAATCTTAAGGCTACAATAAGATCTGATAAAAGGTTGGTATCTATCGGGCAGTAATAATGCAGGCTATGCTATTTAGGTGTAAAGAACATGGTATGGACTGTCACATTTATAAGAAACAAGGGAGTAGCATGAAGTGTAGTAGAACTCAGGAAGTGAAAGGGTCCCAAAGGTGCATCCTTTGTATTTTACAAGAAACGCAAACAATGGACCTTTGGGTCTTAATGAAAGAGTCATAAGGTCAAAATGTTTAGTCTTTACACTTTATACGTATACAAGTTTTTCCATTATGTGCATGGTTACTCTTCAGTTTATATGTGTTTTTGTTGAATAATTTACAAATTTGTTGATTGTTCTGGAACCCATTACTATAGCAGTAATATCCAAGTTCTCATATCAGTTACACGAGTGGGAGGAATATGCAGTAAAATTCAAGGTTATACCCTTTAAATTATTAATAATTCCCTGTCAAGTTGAACAGTGTGGTTGTTTGTGGAAATATGTCAATATTTGTTTTATTTGACATGCTAATATTGTCACCCTGGCTCTCCAGTAGAGGGACCTAGTTCAGCCTTAAAACTAAAGTGGTGTGATTAGCTTGCCTGACTACTCAACAGTGAAAGATTCTAATAAATTTAGAAAGAGTAAGGCAAAGGAGATGAATCCTGTCTTCAACTCAAAGCCTTCCCTGCTTTCTTTTCATAAGCACCCCTACCCTACTGGCCAACCCTGAGAATCTCCATGAAACCATATTGGTTAACAACAGTTCCTTTCTAAATATAATAATTCTTAGTTGCTGCATAGTTATTAAGGTGTAAGTATACTTTTATTGTTAAGGAAATGTCAATTTATGAATCTAGAGACAACAAGTCAGAACCTTTGAGTAGGGATATGGCTTAGACATACACAATCTGTTTATCGTCATCTTTATATTTATCTGTTTATCTGTATGTTTTTTTTACACTATTTGTTTATCTGTTTATTTACTGCTTCTCAAGCTGTCGTTGTGCCCTACATATATGTGTGTACTGAAGGAGTTGCTTTAAATCTCATTGTACATGCGTATAGTAACAATAAAGGCATTCTATTCTATTCTATTCTATTCTATTCAATCAACTTTCATCACGTTTTATGATGTTTTTATTACAACATGCTGACGTCAACCTGTTTTTATTAGACATGCTAATTTCAGCAGCATCATTGTGGCGTTGTAGGGTGTCATATTGAAAAAATAAAAACGGTGTTGTACAGCTCTCTCCCTGCCCTTTCATATGACATATTATACTTGATATGGTTTCTTGAAATTTTTTTTCAATGTCAACTTTGACCTTGGATGCTAACAATGAAGGTCAAGGCCAAATGCTTAGCCAATCTAGGTACTCATGTCCCCCAAGGCCTAGTATATTGTTGTGAAGTTTGAAGATGATCCATAAAAAATAGTGGGTAATATAAAGTTTATACTGATTTTTTCACCAAAATTAAATCACCTCGAGCTGTTATATCACACAAAATTTGAAATTGATATCTTGAAAACTGTGGCTGCTAGACTGCTAACAAACAGACAAACAAACAAATGGAACAGATTACATACTCCCTTCCCTCGGGGGGCGGGGGGGATATATGTTAATGTTTTTCTTAAACTAAAATTCAACAATGGCTCTACCTATCTAACGTGAAGGCTAAATGTAATAATTTTTATCCACCTGGTTAATGGGTGTTTTCTTGTTTGATTCATGTATTTTTCCTCGTTTTGTATCATTAGATAATTAATTTAACAGCTACATCCACCTCCTGTCTCCTAATTCTCATCTCTCTTGAGCTAGTAATGACAAGTGATTAGTTATCTATTTCTTAACTGGAAATATACACTTTTCTAATTTCTAGCCTTAATGGTAATGCTGATTTTTTTTTTTTATTCACCCACCTCAGCCCTAACTCCCAAACCCTACTCCCATACTTTGAAAATGATAACAGCATTTATGTCTTTTTGTAGTCTTCTTTGAATTGAATTTTAAATGTTTAACTTTGCATATATTTTAAATAACAATTGGGACTGATTAAAATTCAGTCCCCTGTTCACACCCACAGATTTATACAAATTATGAGAAAAAAATGCACAGTACAATCAGATGTTGGAAGAGTCTGATCATATCCTCTGATTTAATGCTGCATGTAAAAATGAAAAGCAGTGACTTACTAAAAGCTAGACTATGCAAGAAGCACAACTAGTCCAGATACTGTGCCATTTTGAAGGCAAAAGTGTTTATTGTTGCTCTGAAAAGCCACACTTAAAAGTCAGACTGAAAAAGCCAGCTACCATAGCAACAGGAAAGATCCTATAATCATTCAAATATGCGATTAAAAGTGTGTAATTTCACACAATCCTTGGTAAAAATCATTCAAGTTGTCACAACCAGCTGAAATATTTTAGTTTAGATTTCAAAACCTTTTTGATGGATTGCCACAAAGTTGATGTTCGCCTCATATTGAATCCAGTCTGCAGACATGCATACAGAAAGTTATGCCTTCATCTTTCACGTAATATGTTTAGTGTCAGTTGAACAAGCAGCAGTAATTCCAGATAGTTGTCAGCTGACTGAAGATTTAGTTAGTCAGATGCTGACACTATGCCAGGACCCTATGAAGAGCTTCAAGTAATCTCATGAATGTTGTAAAAATAATCTCAAAATGAGGATTTTTGTTTTATGTCGTGTGTCAGAGATGTATCTTCCTGCTTTGGAATGAATGCGTATTAATATAAACCATGTTGGTTTATACATTTTTTTCTTTAATGAATCTAACCAAAAAAAAAATCTAATTCAAAAAGTGACCAGAGTGCTGGATGTAGTGGATCATTTAATCCCAGAATTCAATCTCCGGACCCTTACTGAAATAAAGTCTAGCTGACCTCAGAAAATGTCAGCTTGAACAGGTCAGCCCTAAATGCTAGATAAAATGGCAGCAAGCTTAAGAACACCATTCAAGTTTTGTGCGGTTGACAATGAAAAACCAGAAGGTGGGTGAGTGTCATGGACACTATCTACAACCTGGCTTCTACAAGTAAATAAATCAACATGTCAAGTCTGACTAATGAGATAACAGGTCATCTGCCTCACCTTTGTCCTAGTTTTCTGTCTCCCTCTGTGTGAACCATGTCACTACTGACATCCAACCCACAGTGCTGTTTTTCAGGCAGAGCTGTCAACAGAGATGTTGTACTGTATGCTTTCACTTTTTAATTATTAAAGCTTGAAAATATAGAAAAGGAATACACAGTATTTTCAAATCACTGATTTTGTTTTGTTATTTTTTATTTATGTATGTTTAATCCATGAATAAATCCAAACTGCTGCAATCAACACTTCAGAGAAAACATGCTTTGAAAATCTTTTAACATTTAAAAAATTATTCATTATGATCAAAACATACACGTAATCACAGCTCTATTCACCAAGTTTTTTGACATTCTCAAACAGTAATTTACACTGGCATTTCATCAAAGGCAAAGCATACACAGAAAAAGAAATTTCAGTGAGCAATTCAAGTCCAAATACTGATATAAAACAGTATCACAAATAGAAAAAAAAGGCATACAGGCTACATAAGTATTAAAGACAAAATGGGAATGATTAAAACCCAATTTCCCTTTGTGTAAACAACAACCCCTAATAATTCCCTGCTCTACCATTAGGAGTAGGATAATTGAGAAAATTTATCTTCCTTTCTCTTACATACCATCAGCATGTGGTTGTAACCTGGCAGAGCGGTGGGGATTCAAGGTCACAGTAGCTATGTGACCAGTAATTGGGTCTACATGGAAATGACCGATTTTGTCTTCCTGACTGCTGTTGAGAGACATGGACTCCAAAGTGGATTGTTTTTGGTCTACTGCCATCTTCTCCATCAGTGCGGTAAAATCTTTCAATCCCTGGTCTTCTGGGTAATGCTGGTGCAGAGGCTCTGATTCATCTTCGGTGAAGAATGGGGATTCAATGACATGCAGTACACGGGAAGCCTGAAGGTTCTGCAGGGACCGTGACTGGACTGTGGGAGAATAAGACAGAAATAAAAAATATAGTTAGGGCTATGTGGGTATTCAGCTTTGCTTATTATTATGTTTTTCTATGCTTGCACTGAGTTAGGCAAGCGTGCATCTTCATGTCTGCATGCTCTCATACGTTTGTGACAATTTAAAATTCAAACCTAAACACATTAAAGACTCTAAAATGTCTAAAAATGTGTAACATAGCCTTAAGCAATCAGGAAAAGCACAAGATTGATTGCTTTTTTCAGGGCTGTCAAACCACTTATGTTAAGAAATTACACCCTGCTGCTGTGCAAATACTAATCTTGTCTCATAACTAAAGAAATAAATCTTGGTAGGTTTCTGCCAAAACATTCAATGCTAAAGTGATAATTAATGGTAAGCAATCAGATGCTGTCCACAGAGCAGAGCTTAATAACTACAGTGATAATAAATGTCCTTGGTCATCTCTGCCTTCCATCTAATTGTAAAAATTTTAAGTCGAACAGCAAATCCTCAGAACAGAGGAGCCAGCTGTGAAGCTCCGCAGGTGAGAACCGTTCCAGCAGTGTGTGTGAATGTAGTTCTAGCAAGCACCACAGCTGTGACATATAGGTGCTGGATTAGTTGGCAGGCAGCCACACAAAGCTGTTTGGTGCTGAAGGTTACTCACTTCTGACTGGAGTGAAGTCTCCTTGGCTGACTTTGGTGTCAGATAAGGGCTTGAGGCTTGGGAACAGTATTAGGGAGAAGGACAGCAGGAGCACCTGAGAATATGATAAAAAATTTTAAAAAAGGATTAGATAAAGTATGGGTGTTTTCTACATCATTTGACTTTTGAAGGCATTCACTTATATTTATAGATTAAAAGCTACACTTTAAAAGTTCTTCTGAACTCATTTTGCCTCCAGTGTTGAACTTTATTCCAGTGTAGCAATTAGAGGCAATAAGTGGCTTCTGTTAAAGACAGTATATCTCTCTTTACAGGGAATGTGTCCCTTGCTGTATTATCCAGTGTGTACCAGTCTAGATTGGCTTTTCTTAATGGCTCATCCAGCAGCTGTAATTCTGGGTGTTTGGTTGTTAGGAAACTGAATTTTTTCAAGAAGAGTCATATGTGTCAGTGACAGTTTATCTTATCACAGAGGATGTCCGTACTAGTACACATGTCCCAGCCTGGGCTGGTTTATTAGATGTATTCATGACCAGAGCCTGCAGCCTGCGCAGCTGTTCCATTAGTGACCTGTGGGGAGGAATGTGGAAAAGAAAATACAGAGAGAAGACAGTGATAAGAGGATTAACAAAGGTTTGAGGGAACAGGAAAGCAAGGCAAAATGCCAAAAGTAGTTTTTTTAATAGGAGGAAATGTCATAACAAACATTACCATGAGATCACAGAATGATTAATTAAAAACAGAAATCCTTTTTTATTTTTTTTTTCACTCAGATCACTCACATGTTGCATTTCTCCAGCTGGGACACTTTTCTCTGCAGCTCTTGGTTGTGTGCACTGCAAGCAGCCATCCTAGAGAGGATACATGAGGGAAAGACAGGAAAAGCAAAACAAGTTGAAAAAATATAATGTTACCATTTTTTGTTGTTTTTTAGGTTTTCATCTCCAATGAGTGGTACCTATCAAAAAGGGTTTTAAAGTTGCCTCTCTTATTCATGAATTGATTTGAAGGCATACAAGGAATTTTGAATGTTCCAGTCAGGTTATTGCATCCATAATGCCTTACTCCCAAATATTTTGCAATGCGTACTCTTAAATAGTTTTCTGTTCAGAAGCTGACACTCAAAACCTATAAGTGTGGATTTTTTCATTAATTTCCCTTCTCATAAATACATTAACCTGTAACAGGAGCACATGACTGCCTGAAGGGTATAATAGCAAAATAATCAAGAAACTGCTTTATGCTTTGAAAAATGATTATCAGTAAGTAAGACTATTATTATCAGTAAGAATTTGCAGTTAAAATGCTAAAACATTCAAACCCATTATAATCTCCTTTTTTACTCCAATATAAATTAGAATATTACCTGCTTTCCAGCCCATCAATATACTCCTTTTTCTTCTTCCTGCTCTCCTGGGCAGACTGCTTGTTACGAATTTTTCTGCGTATTTTCTTCAGAATCCTTTCTTCATACTGACAAAAGAATGAGCAATGCCATTTTGAGCCTCTGTGTGATAAATTCTTGGAGTTGGAAACTGTTTTCATTGTTTGGGTATTGATAGCAGTTTACCTTTGTAAGAGGCAGCTGGGTGGGCAGAGTGACCCCCTCCTTTGCTAAAAGCTTCTTCTCATCTTCATTGAGAACCAGCTCTTGAATGGACTTTTGGGATGGCTGTGGGGTCTGGTGGGAAAATACAAATTCCAATTTTTAAAACATCACCACTACTATTTGATTAAAGTTTCTCTCTGCCCACCTCGTCCACCACCACTCTCTCTTCCATGAGCCTCATAGGAAATAGTTAAACGGGTGCAGACTATCAGGGCAGCTTCATCACTCTCATTTCACGGCTTCCTAAAAACAATTATAGTGTGAGAACCTAAGTTGCATTCTGCTACTCTCTCCTTCATCTTATTAAACTAGGCTGAGAAGATGGATCAATACCTGGAGTGAACTGAAATCCACTTAAGTTTCAGAAGCACTAACATATTATTCTAGTCATGGTGATCTTCACTTGATGATCTAATTTTTTTGTGTGGGTGTGTGTGTGAAACGAGGGTATTTGATATCTTGGCGCAATAAACTTTCTCTCCACAAAATGCTATTTAGTAATACTACATAACATCAAATAAACACATTAAGGGCTTTATATCTCAAAAATCTTGGATAAATGAATTCATATTATGGGAAAGTTAAAAACAATATAATCTTCAGTAGAATACTAATTAAAATCTTTTGTGTATTCTTTCTCTCTGGTTCAGAAAAGAACCCCCAATTGCTGCATGTTCAGCAAAGCTTCCCACAAACAAAAGAGTAAAAATAGAAATTTCATTTGCAATTCCAAAGGCCTTGCCCCTTGCTGAATTCATGAGATCAGTAATCCACTTGTTTTCACCAAAGTATACATACACACGTACACACAAAAGGTAAACAATGGGTCTCTTGCATAAGTCAAGAAGGCAATGAGAGATACACAAACATCCATTAGCCACTATCGCTCTCCCCCTACCCTAAACCATCCCCACCTTCTCTATCAGAGAGCACCAGGCTACTTACTGGCTCCGACGTGCCCGACAATAGCAGATCTTTGACAGTTAGGGGGAAGCTAGAGGAAAGCTGTGGTCTATGTACATCAGAAGGATGTTGTGTCTTGTCCATTGGAAAGCTAAGCTTCCAGCCACCTGCACACACAGGCACAATGATACACATAAAGCACATGCAAATAAAGATCAAGAAGACATGCTCGTCTCACTGTTTGGATTTTGAACAACAATTCTGGAGCCTGATTGTGTAAATACTGATTACTCTGCTAGGTACTGAATATGTTTACTTTCTTTTGTCATTATCAATAATGTCAGTGTCTTTAAAATTTGACTATTGTGAGTATACAGTCACAAATAATGCATGATATCCTACTTTATTCTTGTGATACTGGGATTCATATTCAGAAACATAAACTTTCAAACACTGAGTGCCAATTATCATTCCTTGCCCACAAGGGTTGGATTTAGTCTAATGTCATTAGAATGAAATGATAATGTTATCAGAGCTTGGTTATCTAAAAATGTGCAAAATGTAGATAACCGATGGCAATTTTTCAAGCAAATGAGAATATTTTCTACTTCCTTCTCTTCTATAATAAAGCAAATAGCTTAGTATTAGGGCTATCATAAGAATAAGGCATTTGAAGATATTTCTTGGGACTTTATTTCCACATTTTGATTAAACAGACCAAACAGTTAACAGAGAAAATAATCTGTAGCTTAATCAGTAATCATGAAAAAATATTATGAATTACAACCCAATTTGTAATGTGTCCCAATGTGAATGTTTTACTTTTGGATATTTGTGAATGACTGAGTTCAGTGAAGACACTGGCTTCCAGGGCTGCCTTGGTTAGTGGTCTTGTACTAAAGAACTGACAGTCTCCAGGTGGACTCTCAGGGCGCTGAGGACTGTCCATCTGGTCTGAGGGAGGGTCCTCACTGATCCCACTGTCACTGGGAGATGGTGACCAGAGCGGAGAGGCTGACACAGAATCACTTCCACTCAGGAGGGCATTGAGAAAGTCATTGTTTGCCTGTTCGGTTGGCTGCAGCATCTGCTGGGTGAAAACATTAAGTGCTATCATTAGTCTGTATGTGTGAGGTAAGAAAATAGCCGGACAGTCTTTTAATAACAAACTAAGATCAAGAGAGAACGCTGAGAAGGAAGTGGGAGAAGGAAGAGATACGACAGTCTCACACACATTTGGGTCCTGGGTTGGCCAAGTGTGTTGTCCTGTTTCTTCATGACGAAGAATACCGTTGTTTTGATCAAATAGCCAGTCAAGCAGCTCAAGGCCATCACAACCCTGAAGAGAGCTCATGACATTAAATGGCAACATACTAGAGAATACAACAAGGCTATAAAGATTTGATTACTGGGAACATCTGTTTCACTGCTAATTATATTCCTCTATTCTGTATTATCTACAAGTCAGTATGATTTTTAAATAGATATTAATAAGTTTAAGGTATTTGCATACATATGTAGATTAAAGAATGCATACAGGTTTTCAATTTGCACTCAAGCTTGAACTTTGCTCTGTGGGTCTTACAGACTTCCTCTACTGCAATGGCCTATATCTGTAAACTACAATACAATGAAAATATTGAAATATTTACCTGATCTGGGTAGTGCTCCATAATTTTCCTGCTTGAGTGGCACACCAAAAAAGCCCCCAAAACAACTGAGATCCCAACAAAATATCTGATTTACTTTGTTGTCTCCGTTCCTGAAGAGTCTTCACTGTATCTCTCAGCTCTTCTGGGGTCCAAAGTTTAAACTCCAACTCAACACACCCAGCTGACTAGATTGCTTTGTCCTCATTGGCTCTCAGAGGATATACTAATAATCTTATTGGTAGCTAAGAGTACACAGCTAGCTAACTTCACAAGTTGGACTATCTGGGGACAGAAGACATGAAGTCACCAGTTAGATGTGAACATCAGAAAGGGCAAAGTCTGCTGTTTTCTTTTCTTTTTTTTTGTTTTTTGTCAATAGTTTGTTGACATAAGGATCGTTGTGACCTTTAACACATATTCACAACACAATAATCAAACAAAGGCTGGATTCTTTGCAAAAACCAGTCAAAATCTCTGATTTTGAGAAACATTATGGAACATTTCTAATCATCTGTTTAAGTATTGTTTATGTAATTATTTCACAGAAGTACGTCTTATAGTTGTGTCTCAAATCATGTGTTTAATCAAGTAAAGTTATATTTTTTTGACTGACAAAGTAAAACAAACCATATTGTTTGCATTAGTGGTTTAAGACATTTTTGGGACAAAATGAATTTGAAATATGATTTGTAAGTCAAGCAAAACATAGTTTTTTACATTTTTTAAATAAAATATTTATAAATTGACAATTACAGTGTAACATGTTCAGGCCACAGGAATGTCCCAACACACACACTCCCACACCATGTTCTGGGGTGTGGGTTTCTTTTATTAGTTTGCACTGTACAATGTAACTTTTCAGGTGCTGCCCAGCATGACGCCTGCAGCATTACTAGCTGCTCGCTATAATCCTCCTCCTTTGGTCCCAGCACACTACTACATAAATAGGAGAGGCAGAATTACAAAATATGCACCAGCTGTGCCAACCAGCCTCTCCTGGCACTGCCCCCTGAACCCTCCACTCCACCACTCCCTCTGCAGCTGAGTCACAACCACACACCACCGCCACAAACAGTAAAATATATTAGTGTAAAATTATCTTTGTATACACTAATATATTTTATCATTAAACTGTCTTATCTTACGCCTAGCCCTCTATGTGTCATGGTCCCTGGGTATGTGACCCAGGGTTTTGAGTTTTGTTTATTTTGTATTATGAGAGATTTGTGTTTGTATTCTGGAGTGCCTTTGTGTTTACATTTCTGTATTCCTGGTTTTGCTCTTTGGTTTTCTGGTTCCCTGTCTCATCCCCATGTCTGGTCTCTCTCTCTCTCTGTCTTGTTCTGCCTCTCTCTCTCTCGCTCTGTCTCTGGCTCTCTCCCGGTGTCTTGTGTGATTATATGCAGGTGTGTTTCCCAGGTGTGTCCTCTGTTCTGTTTCCACCTGTTTCCCATCCTCTCGTTACCTGTAATGTATTTAAGTTCCCAGTCTGCCCTTGCTCCTTGTTGCGTCCTCCCTCACTGTGTGTGCTCCTGTTCCGTCTTGTTCAGTCGTGTCCTTGTCTTCCAGTCAGATCTGTTTTGCCATGCTCCAGGGTTTTTGTTCTTGCCTTTGTTTTTTGTGCCTTTTTCCCAGCATTAATAAAAGCTGTGGTTTTTGTTATCTCCCGTCTGTTGAGTCCTGCATTTTGGGTCCACCAACTCTACCTGCCACACTTCCGGTCTCCGTGACAGAAGATT
>VUQS01033577.1:0-10753 GCA_015108495.1 Heterochromis multidens
TTGATTTCTTCACACCAAGCTGCTTACCTATTGCAGATTCAGTCTTCCCAGCCTGGTGCAGGTCTACAATTTTGTTTCTGGTGTCCTTTGACAGCTCTTTGGTCTTGGCCATAGTGGAGTTTGGAGTGTGACTGTTTGAGGTTGTGGACAGGTGTCTTTTATACTGATAACGACTTCAAACAGGTGCCATTAATACAGGTGACGACTGGAGGACAGAGGAGCCTCTTACAGAAGAAGTTACAGGTCTGTGAGAGCCAGAAATCTTGCTTGTTTGTAGGTGACCAAATACTTATTTTCCACCATAATTTGCAAATAAATTCTTTAAAAATCAGACAATGTGATTTTCTGGATTTTTTTTTCCTCATTTTGTCTCTCATAGTTGAGGTATACCTATGATGAAAATTACAGGCCTCTCTCATCTTTTTAAGTGGGAGAACTTGCACAATTGGTGGCTGACTAAATACTTTTTTGCCCCACTGTATGTTTAAAAATGTTCTTACCCTGTGCAAAAAAAAGTTCACGCGCAAAGTAATCATCATATTTAGTCAACCTTTGTTCCTACCATCTTCCCTGTTAGTGAATTAGATTCATTCTAAATTGAGTGGCAGATGCTTGCTATCTGAACTTTGCATGTGGCCATACCTGCTCCTATTTCTCTATATAAAGAAAAACAGTTTGATGTGCGTCATGGAGAAAGCAGTGGAAAAAGACAAATGCTTGACTGCTAAAGCAAAATTCAGGCAAATTCAGCATTAGAAGAAAGGAGCAAGCCAGAAAAAGCATACCTTTCCAAAGAGTTTTCTTGAAGATAAAGATGGTTTGAAAACAAAAAAGCAGTGCTCAGACTGGAATAACAGAGGAGGAGAATACTTTGTTTGACATCAAAGTGGACGCCAAAAAAAAAAAAGAGTATCATACCAGAAGATAACAAAACAGACTTGATGACACAGACCATCAATCAGCCCAGTGTCCATTCTGTGCATTAATGTAATTAATAAATTAATGTATTCTATGTAGTTATACCTTTTGTTGTATTGGTTTGCCAAGAGTGTGTATGATAGTTTTAGTCTTTCTTACAGTGTGGACAATTTTGACTGAGGTCCCCAAATCTTCATTAGGTAGGTTTCCCACTGAGTCGTGACAAACATACACCATTTGTTTTTGTGCAAAAGTATATTAATTTTCCATGAATTCCAGTTCAACGCTTTCACATTCCCATTTTAACCTGATGAGTGTAATTTCTGTGCAGCTGCACCTCTTTGTTCATGAGCAATAAGGATTAAGTATGGGTGATGAAACAAACAGTGAATAACATTCCCTTTCAGCAACAAACTAAAAGACTGTATTCAAAATCCAATTATTATGAACCTCAGTGTGGCAGGCCCTTTTCCTCCCTCTCAGTTTGATGGCATTAGTCACGCTATTAGCCCATATAAAGAATAGAAACAGTGAGTGTCAACAGTGAGACAGACACTTCATTCACATACCAGCAGGCAACCAATTCTCTGATAGCTTGTGATGATCTTTTTGAACTCTTTTTTTTTTTTTTTGCAGCATAGTTGTTTCCACAATAGTTGTACCTCCAGTTTTCTCATTTCCAAACTGCCATCCAGCATCAGCACAGTCATAATGGAGGTTAACGAATGGACGTGAGTACCAGTGTCTTCATTTGAAGGCTGTAACAACTGATTTATGGCAGGACCTGAGTGGAGCCAGTTTTTACCCTGAGGTTCATTCTCAAGACCAGCTCACTTTTATAGTGGTGGAGGAAATTGGATTAATTAAAATTAAATTAAAGCAACAGTTAAATTCTTACTATCTTGTAGTTTACTACCTCTCAGCATAACACTCTATGTGGGACTTCTCAGAAGGTCTATTTTATGGAAACAGTCAGATTCAACAACTTTCATCTGTTAAATATTTTTTCATTTATTTTTGTATGTGTACATTCAGTCTATGTGAAATCTGCTGTACAAATAGAACTGATTTGACCATATATCCATTCATTTTATTTGACTTGCTCAGTAGACCCTTGACAGTCCCTTTGTCATGGTCCCCGAGTCTCTCATGCAGTTCTGCCTTTTTCTTTCTTTTTTCTTTGTTTTGGTTTCTCTCTTTCCCTGTGTGTGTGGGCATTATGCTTACCTCCCATCAGCAGTGGCTCCTCCCGTCTCTCCGCCTTCCTGTGGTCACTCACCTGTCTGCAATCAGCTGCTCATGCTCACCTGCTGCTCAGCCGGGATTGGGTGACCTGCTTAAGGCTGAAGCAAACATTCAGTCATCGCCAGATCGTTGCGTCAGTCAGGTACGCGCTCGGCCTCCGTCTTGTGAATGATTCCCTGTATGTTAAGCTTTGGATTAACTTCTCTCTCTGTGCAGACCTCTTCACGAAGCCCAAGTACTGTGAGCAAACTCTTTTGTGTGTGTGAGCTCAAGGAAGCGAGCAATCTCCACGACAGCCACTCTGGGACCCTGAATGCCTCACCGACAATTCTAATTCACTGTGTTTTTTCCTCTAATCATAGTTCAATAAACCTGTTGAACCTTTACAGTGCTCTGCGCCCAGGTGATCTTTCTGTTAGCCTATGACACCCTTGACATGTGCTCCTAGTGCTGGCCCCAAGCTCAGAGAAATGGGAGGGTTGCATCAGGATGGGCATTCGGTATAAAATCTGTGCCACATCAAATATTTGCATCCATCTGCTTATTTGGAAATAAGGGAGCAGCCAAAAGTAGCTACTGCAATTGTGTAGATATCCTACCTGTTCTAAAGCATACATACGTCATGCTTTAAAATTTCACCAAAGATGTCTTTTTCTTCAAACAAAATTGGAACAAAAACTGACAAATACTGTGTGATATTGGTCTATAGCAGAATCTATGTAGAAGACAGACACAATCACTGTGACATCACCCATTGGTTTCTGAATGCTTTTTGAAGCCTAAATGTTAGCAGTTTGGCCAACACCATGTTGGTTTTTTTCAGAATAAAAGGGACCACAGACAGCTAGTAGCTGTATCTATCACAGCTGCCACAGCTTTAATTTTAAGCCTTAACATAATTCAAATGGATGAGTTATCAAAAAAGCCCACCCTCTTATAGTTATGAAGGGGGGAAAGGCTATAACATGGAAGTCTGTCAGGTTGACTAACATTTAGAGCCAGACTCAATTAGAGGAGCTGCAATTTTGGCACTTTTGCTTTGGCTTCTGGACTAATGTTAACTATTTTGGATAGGGGATTCCTTCAGGCAGTAGCATCCATCTGATCTATTGTCTATTGCCAAACACAGTAACCTATCATCTGATTTTAGAGCAGATTAGATAATGTGCCCGCTTAGACACACTGGCTAATCTGCTGGGGTGGGTAAAAGAAAACATAAATGGCAAATCATACTCACTATGATACAGATCAATATAGAACCTTAAATTCCAAATAATAATGAGCAAGCAACAGAGCATTACAGGGTTAGCAGTGTGTTATCCTGGGAGAAACATTCATCTCTGCATAAATTTCATGGAAATCCATCCATGTTAAAATATTTTCCAAAAAAATACTTGTCAACCTTGAAGTAAAGTCAGAAGATCAATAAAGTGAATAGGATTCATACTCTGGGGAACATGGATGTCTCTGCAAAATTTTATGGGTGGGATATTTAGCTATAGATTAATGTGGTGGACCCTATAATCATCATAACTGTAAGTGTCAGTTACCAAAGTTTTGGAATAATCCCTAATTTTCCTATACACATATCAAGATCATAGGTAGGATGGTACCATGTGTTTGTGAGTCACCAGAGGTTGCTCTTCAGATGTGTGGCTCTGGTAAGTCTGATGACAAACTTTTGTTCTTGACAGGATATGACCTCATGTTACCTGTATGCTATAAACTATATTTTTTTTGGACTTGTCTGCAACCAGTAATGGATTTCTTGTATTGAATCTCATAGTGAAAAAAAAATAAAGCTCTGATCTTTAACTCAGACATTCATGAAGGAACTATTAATCCAGCATTGCCGAAATATTTATCAGTTTTATTGTACCTGCTTGTGATTTTAGAGGAGAGCATGTGAACTGCCTTTTGGCTTACCAAACTTCTAAAACCACTGAACTGAGAGTGGACAGGGATAGTCCCTTTTAAAATAAAGGTGTTTGCTCACTAGAGCTTAACATTTTTTTTTTCCTACCTGTTTCTCAGACTGTTCAGAGGTACCTAAGTCGATACTCGAGCTCAATGAATGTGACTTTAGAGGCATTAGTCTTTAATTGTACATTGTAAACTCGACTCACTTTAGACTTTTTCTTGTTTTCCCTTTTGATGGCAAAGTCACTTAGAGTTTAATCAAGTTTTCTAGTGTGTTGGCCTTTCATTTCAAAGGGAAGGTTCTGCCACTCAGATGTCATTTGTGCCTCCTCAGACTGTCAGATTTCAACATCAAATGGTTTCAGTTGGACAAGTGACCTCCAAGGTTAGCTGATGAAAGCTAAACATGAATAACAGCCAGTCTGAGATACGTAAGTGGACATTATCCATGTCCCACTGAAGGACTTTAGCTACTGAATAGACAGCCATCTGTAGGCATATGCTCCCCCAATGTCAGTTCAGTGGACACAAAAGTAATCCAGCAAACAAAAAATTTAGAGGCATTTTAGCTCCTGTCTCTAGAATGTGACCCCACTTGTAATTTCTACACAATCTGTGATACAGTTGGAAATGTCAGTGACTGTGGGTTATTTGAAAGAGGTTGAACAGTAAATTGCCTCCCTGGTTTTAAAATAAGAAATATTTTATTTATCCCATATTTGAGAAATTATCATTACAGCAGTAGAAATGATGATAAAATAATAATAAGAAGAAATAGAATGCATTATACATGCAGTCAGCCTATTGCATCCATAGGAATTAGGAGGGTACTTGATTAACTGATCAATAAATGTGCCCACCTCTGCAAAAGCAGAAGTTTGGCATTTTGCTGGTCTGGAGCATTCAGATGTGTTCTAAAACAGTGCCACAGTTTTCACAGGAGTGGACATTCCAGCAAATGCACCCCAACATCAGATCATGCAATGCTCAGAGAAATTGCAAAACACCCAAGAGCTATATATTAGACTCTACAGGCCTCAGTGTCAGTTTTCTCCCTTATCTTCTACTAAGAAGAATTACGACACGGGGAACCGTGAGCTTTTGGCAGTCAAACTAGCCCTAGAGGAATGGCGGCACTGGTTGGAGGGGGTTGGTCAGCTTTTTGTGGTCTGGACAAATCGCAAGAATCTGTCTTACCTATAAAATTCCAAGCGATTAAATTCCAGACAGGCTAGATGATCCCTATTCTTTGGTCAGTTCAACTTCACCATTTATGGCTCCAGTTCCCAAAACATAAAACCAGATAGCCTTTCCCATCAGTTCTCAAATTAAACCAATCCAATGGCTCCCAAAACCATTTTGCCTCCTTCGTCTCCTGGGAGAACCTCATTAGATACGCTCGACAGACTGAACCAAACCAAGAGCCATGTCACCAGATTTGCCTACCACCTTGGGGTAATTAGAACCATCTCTCTTTTAAAACGCTCTTTTTGGCTGCCATCATTAGAAAAGAATACCCATGAATTTCCTAGTCTCCCCAGTCCCATATTGCTCTAGACTTCGTCACCGGTCTACCCCCATCAGGTGGTAATTCATTCAGTCCTGGCCAAGGACTAAATGGAATGGCACTACCTCTCCTCCCTCGCAAATTCCTCTCTTGTGCTACCCACCAGATCCCCCAAAGCTGTTTACACCCAGTTCAATCAACCTTTTAAACTGCTGTCAATGTGCTGAATCTGTCTTAACCTCTGGGTTAATTATGGTACTTAGTTAGCAAGTTAAATGTTGAAGTTTATGACAGTACAATTAGAAAAAGAGTGAACAAATATGGCTTGTTTGGATTGCCAGAAGATACCAACTGTGAAGCATGGTGGTGGAGGACTGATAATTTAGGCTTGTTTTGCAGCCAAGGACCTGGGAACCTTGCAGTCATTGAGTCAACCATGAACTACTCTGTATGTCAGATGTGAGGCTATCTGTCTGACAGCTAAAGCGTGACCCAAACTGGCTCATGGGGCAGAACACAAATCCCAAGCACAGCAGCAAATCAACAATAGAATGGCTAGAAAAGAAAATCGTCAAGGTGTTGCAATGGCCCAAAGTCCAGATCTCATCTATCATCCATCTGGTAGATGATATGTTGTATTGACAGATGTAATGTATTATAGAGAGTTATTACATGTGGTATCTGTCCTTGTGGCAGCTGAGCTGAATCAGTCTGTAAAAAAAATGTACGCCGCTGCCTGACCAATAAGTGGTGCAGATGGATAACAGTTTGTCCAGTGGCCTCTTCTCCAACATCACTTCAAGTTTCCAGTTTGGAGCCAATCACAGAGCCAGCCTTCCTGATCAGTTTAATTCAGTCTGTTGGTATCACCAGTTATTGCAACAATGGTCTGACAGGAAATCTCCAACATTTTGCTGTACATGTTGAACGATCTCAGCTTCCTTAGAAAATAGATCCTGCTCATCCACTTCATGTATGCTGCCTCTGTGTTGGTCTTTGAGTTCAGCCTGTTGCCTACTTGTACTCCTCAATCACATCAACATCCTGTCCCAGGATAGACACAGGTCATGTAGCCGTCCTCTTCCTTTTAAAGTCAATCACCATGCCTCTATTCTCATTGACATTAAGAAGCAAATGAGTTCTCCAAGACTTCTCCACAAAATCATCCACTAGTGTTCTGTACTCCTCCACCTGGCCACCACTAATACATCCAACCACTCCAGAATCATCAGTGTATTTCTGTAGGTGGCATAACCCAGAGTTGTATTGAAAATCAGAGGTGTACAAGGTGAACTGCAATGGAGATGGCACAGTCCTTTGTGGAGCCCTGTACTGCCCAGTTTTACATACTGCAACCTGTCTGTCAGGTAGGTGTTGAGATGGTGTACCTATTTACTGACATTTCCTGTAGCTTCTCCCTCGTTAGCAGTGGCTAGATCGTGTTGACCACCACCACCACTCCTGTCCGTCAGCCAGCCACAGAGAAGAGCGAAGTTATAACATACAAAGAGCTGAAGTGAAACCGAGTGTTAAAAACAATGAAAAGTGTCCACTGCAGTCACTGTCTATGCTTTTCATGTTGTATTTTTTAATCTTTGAAGTTTTTTCGCAGTTCTCCCGTTCCTGGTGAACTCTGCTGTCGTTCCCTGCTCTATTCCGGCCCACTTATCAAACAATCAACTTTCGGCAGACGCTTATGTCATCTGCTTCCAGCGATGCGCAGTCAGGATCTTGGAGGACTGCACAGGAGCGCATCTGGGATGGGTGAAAACCCCTCTCCCCCCTCTGTTTGACCAGGATCCTGTACCCAAATGGACACCTTTGTGGTGGCCATAAAAATATGGTTGTTTTATCCATCACTACTGCATGTTATTAAATTGTGTCTTCTCTATTATAGTTTGAGTTTTGTCCTTTCTCCTCATGTTTTCATTTTTTCTCTTCTCTTTCCCCTCACCCCACCGCAACCATGGCAGATAGCTGCCCCTCCCTGAGCCTGGTTCTGACACAACCAGTTGTTGACCAGAGGTTTCTTCCTGTTAAAACTGAGTTCTTCCTTCCCACTGTTGCCAGGTGATTGCTCATAGGGACTTGTCTGATTGTTGGGGTTTTCCTGTAATACTGTAGGGTCTTTACCTTACTATATAAAGCACCTTGAGGTGGCTATTGTTATGAACTGGTGCGAATTGAATTGAACTGAATTGAATTGACTACTGAGTTATTTTTCTAGAAATCTTCTATTGAGCTTCTAATTTGGCTGTGAGCTTCATCAAGACTGATCAAGTCTGATGAATACCCCTGCACTCACACTCTACACTGCTGGTAAACAGCATCCTACCCAGCACAGATATAGCCATCAATTGGTTGGTGAGATCCTATTATGAAGCCTTGAGATAAGCATGTTTACTGTCACCATCTTGGTATTTTGAAACTGTCCATGATGATTGAATTGAATTGAATTGAATTGAATTGAATTGAATTGAATTGAATTGAATTGAACTGAGTGTTTACCAGATGTGTGATAGTCTAATCCACAGAGTTCACTTTGGGAGAAGAAGGGGAGAAGGGCAAAATCACTGAAGGTAGTGAGGGTGTGTGAAGGATCTCTTGTGTTGTTCTGCTTGAGTGTGGCCTCCAACTTCCTCCTGTAACAGTCCCTGCGTTTCCTAATCTTAACCCTTAGGCCCTGCTGCACCTTGAATGAAACTCGTCCATAATTAAAATCATTGGAACTCACTAAATTTCCAATCAGTTTTCAGCTGGTTTAGTTTGTTACTTATCTCTAATAGAAGTTTCTGATTTTGAACTGACCGGTTCTTGATCCCACTTATGCCCACCATTAAAAAAAAGACTCCTGGAAATGCCCCTTTGCATAGCCAAGCAAACATACTGGGTTTGCTGAGGAGAGAGGAGTGAAGCGAGATAAAGACAAAATGTTATATTGTGTGATATTGAGAATACACACTAGCACATAGCACATAGTGTTACTTCTTTTGTAGCTGCCTCTTCTTTTTTTGCTTCTTCTGCTGTTTCCTCTTCTCCTTCCTCCCATTGCAGTTATGGGACTGATTGCTTTTTCAGCAGAGGAACTGCTGTTTTATGTCATTATGCAAGGTGAATCAGCCAACTCTGTGAAGTGAACTGGAGTCAGTGGTCTGAATCTAGGCAAACAGGGACTGGTAATACTAATTGTAAATTAAACCTATGTCCTATTAAATAGAACACTTACTTTAGTTAATAAGGTTCACTGAAGGCTCAGTTACTTGCTATGGTGTTTTGGCCAATTGTACAGCAATAGTCATTAAAAATAAAAAACCTAATCTCTATTGCTTCAACATATATGAAACTGCTAATAGAACTTCATGTTTTTTCTTAGTTTTTTGGGTTTTTTTTATACATGTATATTCCTTTACAGAAGCAGGTTAGGTAGTAAGTGCATTTCATTATACTTCTTTTTTTCCTCACTCTTATGTGTTATATACTTATGTTTGACTTTGTCCCAAACTGCATCCTGTTTGCTGCTGCAGTAACTTAATTTCCACTCTGGGATCAGTAAAACTAATCAACGTGTCAGTGCAAGACTGTCAAAACATACAGTAAATTGAAGCATTTCAAAAAGCGATCTGAGACTCAGCCTCTGACAGAGGCTGTGCCACTTGCTTAAATTAAGTTGGCAAAGGTAAAGTCTGACACAGGCCCCTCTGCTGACAACCGTTGCCAATCAGAATTATAGTCTTAATTATAATTAACTTGGCCAGACTTCAAAGGCTGTTGTAAACCATTAATTTGACCCTTTGAACTCAGAAAGTGAAACTCACTTATTCACAGATGCTGTTTGGGAACATTCTGCTGATTCAGGTGGACATTTGTTACACCAACAAATAACTAACAGACTCTAACAGTGCAATTATTATGATAAATGGGCTAATTATGAGCTTTGATCAAGCCAGAGTCTCAAGGGGAAAGTTATATCATCATCTGTGACTATGATAGTCATGGATTCTTATATCTAACTGCCATACAACACAGTGTGAATCCTCCAAAAAAGAACAAAAAAATTCCATAAAAAAGCCACTTTCTGTAGCATTGGAAAATGTCTGTGGTGCCCTGAGTTGCAATGTACAGTAAAAAACAAAAACCTCTGCTGTTAGCATTGCTTGAAAGATATCTGTGGCGGTGGTGTGGTTTGTGGCTCAGCTGCAGGGGAGGGGTGGAGCAGTGGATTCAGGGTGTGGCATCAGGGGAGGCTAGCCAGCACAGCAGATTGTCTTCATCTAATCATGCCTCCCCTATTTGAGCAGGACACAGGGACCTGGAGACAAGGCAGCTGAAAAGCTGTGAGAGAAGCACACAGTAAAAAGGATACTGCAGAACGTCATCTGAGAGCTGTTTCCCCGCAGGTCCCGGCAGCAACAGACGCTGCGCCCAACCCACCGGGGGTCACACGAACGCCGCAGCAGGAGTGCTGGAGGTGCAGGCGCGTCCTGTCCGGAGTGCCAGCTGGTGAACCATCCGGCCATTCCAAAAGCGCCTTTGTGCCCATTACCATTAATGGAAGTCCCGTTTGAGCCTGCTCCAGGCCCAGGAACGTCAGCAGCGCCTGTACGACAGAGGGGCTAGGCTCAGACAATTTTCACCAAGAGATAAAGTGTTTGTATTGCTCCCTTCATCTAGCTCAAAGTTACTCGCCAAGTGGCAAGGGCCCTTCGTGGTCACACGGTGAGTGGGGGACGTTGACTATGAGGTGGTGCGGTCGGACAGGGGAGGAGCCACACAAATATATCACCTCAACCTCCTGAAAGCATGGAGAGAGGTGGAAACCGCTTCTCTGGTGAGTCTGGCGAAGGAAAGAGATGAGTTGGGGCTGGAGGTGCCAAATTCCACCATTCCCACCTCCCTCCATTGTGATAACCATCTCACACAGACCCAGAGAGCGGATGTTGCTGCATTGCAACATTGTTTTGCAGATCTGTTCTCCCCCCTGCCCGGTCGAACCTCTCTCATAGAGCACCATTTTGAAACCCGCCCTGGCGTGATGGTGCGTTCACGGCCCTATAGGTTACCTGAACATAAGAGACAAATAGATCAGAAGGAATTGGCAGAAATGCTAAAGATGGGAGTGATAGAAGAGTTGCACAGTGCTTGGTGTAGCCCCATAGTTCTTGT
>VUQS01033581.1:0-22306 GCA_015108495.1 Heterochromis multidens
TTTCTTGCAAAAACCAACCTCAGACATGAAATTTAAACTAAAACCTGAAATAAAAGCAATACCTGCTCCTCCAAAACAAAAACAAAAAAGTGACCCATTAAAACACTGCTATCACTACCAGACTGCAAGGTACTGTTTCTTCCTTGACTTTAAATCTTCTCCCTCTTTTTTTATCTAATAAAGTAAAAGTTTGAAAACACAGAAGGGATTCAAGGGTAGTTTGACTTAAACAAAAAAGGGAGGTCACACATAGCACATTAACACATTTCACTATACTACTAAGGCACAGACAACATTTAACGTGACAATAAATACATCCTCAACAATATTACTAGCATTTCTGTCTTCAGTGCCTGCATTTGAGATGACTTAAAATGGTTTATTTACTTTTTTTTCCCAGATAACGCTCTTCAGATGAGAAGTGAAGGGGCACATGGAGTGTTAACACGATCCTATGTATTGTAGGTAGACTTTTTATTTACATTTTCTATGGCACCGTAACAACTTCTGCAAGCACTTGAGCCCATTTTTCCTCATACCACTGCCATCAGTTTGATTAAAATAATGAAAAAAACAAAGAAAAAAAAGAATTAAAAAAAAAACTAAAACAGAAAGTGACTGTAATCTTCTGAAAAAAACAAAACAAAAAAAATTCGGATTCACAGTCTGTGCTCCAGTTGAAAAAAGGAATCTCACTAAAACTCAGTGAAAAAGAAAGCATTGAACGAGAGGCAAAAAGTGCCCCGAGGTGCTGTTAAAACCATGATCCAGTTGTCTCCAACATAGTCCTTAGACTACTTTAAGTCTTTGAAAAGATGCAATATATAGGAAGCCATCCCATTTTTATATCAATTACTGTTTCTGGGGATCTTTTGTTCCCCTGACCTCTTTTTTTTGTTCAGCCTCCCTTTTTTGTTATCCCAGAATGACAAGGTGGAAAACTAGGCCGACTCTTTCGCTGCTGCAGCTCCATTTTTGTCCTCTGCATCTCCTCCTCCTTTGTCTTTTTTCTTGCCCCCTTTCTTCTTCTCTTTTTCTAGCTTCTCTTTCTCTTTTCTGAGCCTCTCTTTTTCAGCCTTTTCCTTTTCCTTCTTTTCCTTCTGTTTTTTCTTGTCATCTTCCTTCTCCTTCTTCTTGTCTTCTTTGCTTTTCTTCTTCTTCTTTCCTTCTTCCTCCACATTTGTGGCATCAGATGATGGTGCCACTTCTTTTTTTGAATCTGGGCATGGTGGCAGAGGGGCGTTGTTTGCAGTAGGAGAAGGGATAGTCGGAGTAATTTGCTCCGAGACGATCTTAGGAGAGGGGGCCAGAGTAGCAGGGGGTTGTGGTGTGCTTTTCGTTAGGGCCGGAGAAGCAGGCTGGCCCTGTGCTGAGGTGCTCTCTAAGGCTGGAGCAGGCTCATGGGATGAACCAGCCACACTTGTGACTAAGGGACTCTGTGGTGTTGCCTTCTGACCTGCCCCTGGGGGCATAGGTGGTTTCTGGCTGGGGCCTCGGTTCGAGCTTGATGTTACTGCAGGTGGCGACGAAGGTGGCAAGCCCTCAAATCCTGACGGCCCTGAAAAGGAGCTCTTCTTGGTGTGGGAGTGGAAAGGAGCCTTAGACCTGCGGAAGCCGGGAAGTGACAGCAGACTGGAAGAGGCCCTGAGGGGTCCTGGTGGTGGGACTGGGCTTCCAAGGAAAGAGAAGCTTCCACCAGAGCTAATGGAAGCAGCTCGACGTTTGTATTCGTAGATAGCTCTTGTACCGTGGAGGCGGCGTCCGGGCTGGTGCGTAAGCTCCCCTCTGGACTCCCTCCACTTCCTCACCTGGATGTTGCACTCCCTCTCTATGAGTGCCTCAGTCACTGGGAGAGAGACAATCTGGACAACACAGACAAGGAAGAGAGACAGAGGAAGTGAAGAAAACGAGACGAGGCACAACAGGATAAAGTGACTCATAACTCATGTCTCTGAGTAAAAACAGAAACAAGTTTTATGTACGCGGTCTCTAAAGCTCAGAGACAAACGCTCACCTCCTGTACCAATATGTCCTCTCTGATAGTGTCGGGTGAGATGTTTCTTAGACGCTCCATGGTCTCATACATGCCCTGGAGTTCCCGAAGTTTATCCACAGAGCCAAGCATCTGTTTCAGTAGCACCAAGCCGACACGGAAGACTATCTTCACTCCTACACACAGACACTTAAGTTAAGTTTCTTTCAAACTAGAAAAAAATCAATTTAACCAATAAATTTGGAAAAACTCAAGCAGTTATCAAAGTTCTGTCAAAGGGGACCATACACTATATTATGCTTTTACTTATTTTCTGTCATAAACACTGATACAAATTGATGATCATATTAAACACAGTTAAAGTCTCAAATAATGAGGTCAGTGTGTGTGGGGGTAATCCCTGAAAAACAAAAGTCCAGGCTTGATTTAAATGCTCTGTTCTCCCACTGAAAATGCTACATCCAGATGAACAGATTCAGCTTTCTGGGTCTGTTTCACAAAGTTTTTTTTTTTTTCTATTCTTGGTTCTGTATGATGTCAATGAGGGCTGATATCCCCAATATGGTCATCTCAGGCACACAGCTCTGGCTGTGACCACAGAAGCCCCACCCACCTGCCATTCAAACATTTATGCATGGGGCAGCCTTAAAGAAAGGAGAAAGGGAGCTAAAACAGCTTGTAACAGGATGAAAACGACGACTGCACTGAGCTCCAGTATCAGATAAACATGAGTCATTTTGAACTGTGAATCATGCAAAGCTACTACAGTAGAGTCCAAGAACAAAAATATGGAGCTGGAAATACACATAATAGCTGCTCTTTAACGCCACATACCGAGATTTTCTTTTTTTCCACAGAAATAATAACATCCTGTAAAACTTATTTAAATGTTGCCTTCTTATTTTTCCAATATCTCCTGCATTAAATTAAATCAGGCTGCTGTTGGAAAAATACCTACCATTTAAGGTCAGGCTGTTTCACACACATTTGCAAGTAATTTATGAACAATTTTTCCTCACATCAGAAACAATTACCTGCTGGTGTTGCAAATGAGCATAATAGGGATTCAATTAAGAAAACAAAAAAGTAATTAAACACATTCAATCCTGTCAAATTTACCACCAGTGAGAGGTAAATGCATTAAATTCACTTAATAGATAAGAGTGCTGAGAGCTGGCTGTGAAACCTGCAGATATGATTGATACCTTCACAGAAGAACATGTCCCATACACGCAGGACGCAGGACCATGGTAAGGTGCGTGAGAAGATACACATGAACCACTCCGTCATGTAGAGAATTGGGTCGATCTTGAACTTCTTAAGATGACGGTACGCCATCGGACATGTACGCCGCAACAGAGAGAAGAAGATCTCACCATCAAGCTGAATCGCTTCCTAAAAGACAGAAATAACAGGTCATTAAAACTAAGAAAACTGTCTGACATGGTAAGAAGGCCTGTTTATTCACTCACCAGCCCTGCACTGTAGTAGCCAGGAAGATACTTTTCACATATCTGGACGAGGCACCAAAAGGCTTGCTGTGAAACAGAATGAAAAGTTAAAGGCTGGCACTGGAAACAAGGTTTACATGTTTCTATAAAGCTGTGGACTGAAAAACAAATAATTTTGAATTATTAGTGTGTGGGTGACAACCACACGGACACCACACTACAAGTAGATTACGAAATACTAAGAAAACAATATAAGAAGAACAACACTCTCATCTGTGTTATAACCAAAATTGAGTATAATCCCAGCCTTAGGGTGCTTTTAAAGCTAAATGTGTGCATTATTATGCCCTCTGATGTTTCGTGTGTTTGTTAAGCAAGTCTATTTGATACTTAAGCATTAACCCTTAAAACAAAGACCAAAACTTGACTGAACAGCATAAAAAGATGTAGTCATGAAAAAATTTATGTAAAACAATTTTTTCCCTTTCCTTTATAATTAATAATAACAATAATAATAGCATAAGGACAAAGAAAAAAATCAGCTTGCTGAGCTTCAAACAGATGGTGTTTTCATAAGAAAGCATGTCTGAAAAAATGCTGCAAGTCTAACTGTGACAAAGGGATAAAGGCACAGTCTGTTATTACACCTTGACATTAGAAAATAAGCATTACATAACAAAGCTCACGCTCACCTATTTATTTAAAGAAAAGAGTGAACTTAGGTTTCACACTGCAACAGTAATGGTTAGGCAGGTGTGGTCACGATATTGTAAAAACATCGGCCCACACTGTTCCCAGCATAGACAGAAGTGAGGCCAATGACAGGAATGATGTCATCTTGTCATGTGGGTTACAGGCTGGTCAATAAGCATTTTAGTCTTCTTCAATCTCCTATTTCTAATTAAGAAGACTTTCCAAAGAAATGAGGACCAAATAAAGCCACGTTTCAGATGTGTTTTGTTTTCTCGCTCTACCCACTCTTTTGCCACACACCCACTCTTGATTAATGTGTCAGCAGAGGAGGGATAAATAGAAAGAGAGACCAAACCTAAAACAAAACATCCTTGATTTCTAAGAAAGTCTGACCACAAACAAAGGTTGTAAGATTAACTCACTATCCTGTGTGTCTAAATGTCTTTAGTCTCATGCAAATCCATACAGTGGACGCTGGACTTACAACACTGCCTTGTGTGATGTATGTTTAGACATGGGTGACAAAAGTAAAGTGGACACTATTTAACATACCTGTATTTATTTTAGTCCATTACTGCTAAAGACTTTCATCACAAGTCATTACTGGGCCGTGTATTCATGAGACTTTGTGAAAGAAATCACACTTCTGAGTAATCAAAAAGAGCTGATGAGAAACGGTTACCTAACTGCTCTACCTCTCACCTCAGCAGGCATATGCATGAGCAGCACCGCAGCCACTGGAGCCTGGGCCTGGCAGTAACCCTCATCAGGCCGGTAGATGGTGTAGGCCTTCAGGATTCGGTACAGATCCTGTTGCCTGCAGGAACAAGAATGACAATTATCCAGTGGCCTACAACAGGAATATGGATGTAAAAACTTCCAGTTCATGAACTATTCTACACATGGATTACTTCATATACTTTTTAAAGTACATATTTGTGTATGTTCATTGGCTTTGTTTTGCCATATGTTGCACATATTTTTCTTTTTCAGTATGGTCTTGATGTCTATGTCTGATATCGTTGGTTCTGCATTTCATGGTTATGTCCTTTTGTTTTACTCTAGCAGCCCAATTTCCCCACAAAAAATGTTTATTGGGGGCCTCAAAATGATATCACAATATTTCAAGGAAATTTGTGATAATATTTATGTTGTAACAGAAAAATATTGATTGTTTTATTGGTGATTGCAGCTCACAGGCAGCAGCTTTAATTAGTGCAGACACAATGAAGGGCATTTTCTGTCCTTTTCCAATGAGCTACTGTGAATCTGTGTTTCATCAGGGACATTATAATATTGCACAGCCCTAATGTTTACCAACAGATACAGTCAAATCACATTGTGACCCTGACCTGATAAAGATCTACCATGGATCAAAACATTTCCAAGTAGTGCAGAGTGCAGGTGTTCCTTTTAATCAATCATGCATGGTTCCTTTGGTATAAAACAGACTCTGTGTTTGTGTGTATTATTTTACCCGTGGCCACCACGAGCAGCAAACATCTCATGAAAGGGGAACTGCCTGTGGAGATCCTTTTCTATAATGTCCAACCATTTAGCCTCTCCCTGCTCTCTCTCCAGCTCCTGTAGTGAAGGAAGAAAAACAAGTTATGAATAAATTCTCAGAAATTAATTTGTTAGTCATTAAAGTGGATTATACGGCAAAGCTCTATATGGAATTAAATTCAACATTAACTAAAAAATAAAAACTGTAGCAAAGAAATTCTTCCACAGGTAAGAGGAATAATGGTAAGTAAATGGCTGGACAGGCCCAGTCAAAGCCAGACCCTCACAGAGGGGCAGGGCATCAACAGGCAGGATTAATGGTCCTGATAAGAGGCTTAGAGCTCACTAGGTCTGCGCCTGCGCCCCTTCAGCACTTGTGGAGCTGAAACTGGGCTACTCAACCCCACTTGCTCAATACTAAAGATTCCTCCCTAAATGTTCTCAAACCAACTACAACTGATTTGTAAAGTCAAAGAGAGAGAAGTTCAATAACAGAAAGCTGAAATGAAGGGTAACACAAATCAAAGTACATTTTCTTATTTACTTATTTATATTCTTATTTCTTATGGAGTAAATGAAAACTGGTTCATTAGTGTTAAAAACTACATGATAACTGTGATACCTCAAATTTCCCAGGGTTGTCCCTTAGAAGATCTTCACTGTTGGACAGCAGCTGCCAGGCTTTTGCTCTGAGAGAAGATGGAATACCCTTCCTACAGCGCAGCTTCACCTGCAAGGCACAGACTTATAAGATATCAGCTTTGGTGTAATGTTTACTGTAATTAATTTATTCTGCTCAAACCATGCTTTGATTTTTTTCATGTGATTTTAGTTTCCACTGGCAGTTGTTGTCATGTCATTTTGCTCTTAAATAATTATACAATGTACAGAAAAACAAAGACTTTCAACTTAAAAGTTTCATTAATCAAGATCTGATTTGTGATTTGATTGTTCCTTTAATTTTTTTGAGCCATTCGGGTCTCACTTTTTGCCACACATATTGGAAGGCTGTTGTGTGTACCTTCTGGAAGCGATGTTTGATCCACTTATCCCAGTGGCAGAACATGTCAAGCCATTTCATCTCCCGCTGTCGTGCAACTTCAATTCGAACTTCCTTTTCACTGCAATAGTGAGTAATATAAAATGACTATCGCTGACAGAATGAGGAAGTTCTTTGTTATTTTTATACCTCTAAAAACTGCACTTTGAAATTTGATAACTCTAATCTAATGACAAAAATGACTTCCCTCACTCTCTGTCTTGCATTAATTTGGACATTATGCTCACTCACAGAAAATCCCGAACAATGACAGGAATGGACTGCCGCTGACACTCAGGGCAAATCAATAAAACTTTAATTATTCAACAGAGGAAGAGCAATTAGCTAATCAGAAAAGTAGAAGCAAATCTGACAAAAAAGAGAAAAAGAGGGCAGATGGGTACGATGGGAAATACACCATAGACACACAGAGTCAGTACATAATGAGTCACAAAAGTGCTCTCAGCACTATCTGAGTCAGACCAAGGGGAGATAAAGGACAGACAGATATGTTTAGAGCAGCAGAGAAGAAGAGGAAGGCAGGAAAGAGAGGCTGAGACAGAGTAGATGATCTCTGTGGGTCAGATGGTGTAAAGTGGCCAAAGGAAAATGGTCAAGCAAGAGTTACACTTATCTGAGTAAACCAATTCTGTGGCCATGATTTAATAGTGTCTCGTATTTCAAATAGTAAACCATCTGCAGTGAAGCTTAGCGTGAAAAAGCGGATTTGTTTTTTGTACTCTCTTTTCACACAGTCACACTGAATGTGTGTTTTGAAAGGTCTGAAAACTGTTTGACTAAATTACAATCAAACAGTGACACAGCTCATGAGTTTGTACAGTAGCTGGGAGTGTGAATGATTGGTTAATGTGTGACTACTTACCCCCCTTCACTGTACTGACTCCCACCTAGGAAGCCATACTTGTCAGTGCGTCTGACAGTGAGGCCATTAATCTCCGAATCTGAGCCCACAGAACTGCCATCTTCTCCCAGTCCAGACAGAGACTCCAAAGTTCCCGACATCAGGCTGGCTGACTCGAGATAACTGAGGGTGTCTGGGGCCGGCCGAGGCGTGGGGTTGGGTAGAGGGAAGGACAAAGGTGGCTCTTGGATCAGTGGGACTGGTGGGCTGTGGGGTTCAGCTCTGGTAGGGGTAGCAGGTAGATCTCCCTTCTTGGCTTCACTGGGAGTGCCAGGCTTTGGGGACAGAGGTGGAGGCACTCTTGGAGCGTTTTGTGCTTCTTGGAGCGGCTGAGGTTTTTCCTCTTCAGCTGTTGTTGATGATGAGACTGAAGGAGCAGGTCCGGGATTTGGACCTGCAGTCGTTTTGGGTTGGCCTGCTTTAAATGGACCTTCGTCTACAACAGGATTTGGGTTACAGGTGACATGCACATTGGGGTACAGATTAGGAGCGGGATTTAGATCAGGAGAGGGGGATGCCTGTAGCACTTCGCTTGGAGCTGGTGGCTCACTCATCATTTTTGGGGACTCAGTTTCAGTATTCAAGATCTCCCCAGCAGAAGGATTTTTAGTCTTTCTCTCTGTATCATTCCCTGCTGACTCTTCATTTCCATGCTGCTGTACCAATGATGGGTGGGGGGTCTCAGCAGTGAGGCTGGGAGGATTTGAGGATGACCCCCCTGACAGTGCTGCAGAGGTTTTTCCACTCAAAGCTTTGTCATTAAAAAGGGAAGACTTAGGTACGGACATCTCCCTGGGAGACTCTGTAGCAGTGCTATTAGGAGGAGGAAGCCCTGGTGATGACGGAGGGATGGATGGAGCTGCATGAGGATCACCCAAAGAAGGTGGGGATGGGGATAAGGTGGAGAGCTCAGCCATGGTTCCACTCTCTCCTTTAGAAAAAGATAATACAGTTGAGTAGTTGAAGTAGTTTAACTGTAATAATAACAAATTAAACCCAGAGCTGCACAAACAGTGTTTCTACAGAGAGACAAAGATGCAAATCTTATCAGCAACAAGTCAACACTTTAGAAAATAAGAAAACAGGTGTGAATGTGTATGAAAACAGACTTCTAACAATTCGAGTCACTCTTCTTAAAACAAAAATGAACTGAAATTTTAACTCAATATAATAACCACTATAAAAACCACAAGCCCTTCCCAGATTTCCCTCATAATGTCAAGTGTGCAATCAGCATAAAACTAACCAACAGATGCACCAAGCTACATTTCCTCTTTTACCTCAAAAGTGTATACTGTACAGTTAAGTGACAGCAGTGTGTCTACGTAATTCAGGAACTTCTTATTTGTAGTCACACAAAAGCTCGCAGCAAGAATCACACAACTCACAAAACTCTTAACAATTACTTCAGAAATGTACTTAGTCGGTGATTAATCCAGTGTTCCAGAAAACGCAGTTTCCCCTTTAATGCACCGGTGCGCTGGTATTCAACAAAGAGTCCGAACAACCACGGTGATCCAGTGTTTTTGCTGATGGAGCAGGTTCATGTTTGTGGTGGCTGCTCCAGCCAGCTATCGGATACGAGCTAGCAGCTAATAACAGCAGTCACTTTGTTGTTGAATCCTTTCAGGAGGCCTTGCTTCAAGCGACTCCACTTCCCGATTCAGCGCGCTGAGGCAACGCTTTACGAACAGCTAGTAGTTAACACCCACCCCGCCTGCCTGCCAGGCCCCAGCGGAGCAACATTCACGGGCCTTGTCCACCCCACTGTCCCCCCCCGGTCAACTATAACTTCACCTCCACTCATCAACTCACCCACACCGGTGTGTCACTGCGATCGGTCCGCCTGGATAGACAGCCAGGGGGTTCCTGTCGTCTCGTCCCCCCGCCACAGCTCCGGTTCCGCAACCTCCTCCGTTTAATGAGAACACGAAAAGGCGACACCGGGGCAGGAACCGCTGAACCGGGAGAAGCAGCTGGGAGAACAAACGTCCCGCAGTTCGTGAGCGAGCTAGCTAGGTTAACAGCTAGCTAAGTTAGCTTATTTAACTATTAGCATTAACACTGATAGTGTTCTGGTTCTGTTAGCCGTGCTAGCTAGCGGGATGCCTCGGTATCTAGGTTACACATGCGCACTTGTTCCACGCATTCTCACCAAAGTCAAGCAAGTCTCTAAGTGACAGTTTTCATTTTGTAATAGACCGACTTTCTGCGCTCAGACGTCCAAGTACAGCCGCAGGGGCTCAGGAGAGACGGGCAGCCTGCATTTCCTACTGACAGCTACGCGCGCGTTCGCGTCAAAAGTCGACGAGCACGCACACGTACAGGAACCTCCCTTCCACACTGACCGTCATCGCTTCCAAGCCGGGAGAATATTAATAGATATACCGCGGTTTTTATAATTGTGAATAATCCGGGTTTTTGACCTTATATATCTATGTTAGACACCCCACTGTACTGTGTAGTATTTTGGTGTTTACTGACACTCATCTCCACCCACTCCACCCTGTCTGTTCCTTTGGATGGTTGACACCAGGTATTTAAACTCCTGTACCTTCACTACCTCTGCTCTTTGCAGCTTCACTCTTACTACCTGTCTCCTTCTCATTCACACACATGTATGCTGTCTTGCTTCTATTGGCTTTCATTCCTCTTCTCTCCAGAGCACACCTCCACTTTTCCAGGTTTTCTTCCACCTGCTCCCTACTTTCATCATCTGCAAACATCACAGTCCACAGAGACCTCATCTATCAGCCTGTCCATCACCACTGCAAACAACAAGGGGCTCAGAGCCAATCCCTGATGTCATCCCACCCCCACCTTGAATCCATCTGTCACTCCTACTGCACACTTCACCACTGTCTTGCTGTCCTCATACATGTCCTGCACCACCCTCACATACTTCTCTACCACTCCTGACTTACTCATGCAGTACCACATTTCCTCTCTTGGCACCCTATTCTCTAGATCCTCCTTCTGAAAGGCATACCTTTCCGCTGTTCATCTTCTTCATAGCTCTTGATGCATGCTCAATAATCCAGGTAAAAGAATCCCAAAAAGCTTCAGAAGGAGAAGCTCACGAGATTTCCCAAATCAAAATAATGATGGGAAGTTAGCTCGATCATCAGTTTCTTACTTTGTTGCACCACTAGATGGTGCAGTTGCATTTCTGTGCAACTGTAAGCGACCTTAGCGCAGGGATGTCAAACATGCCCACCGGGGATCAGAAGTGGGCTCTACTTCAGGAAGCAGGTTCATCAAACTCTGAGTCTAATCAGAAACTTTGAGTTGATTAACTGTGAGTTTCCGGATCCAGATTCACTATGACGGGTAAATAAAGAGCAGCGTCTCCATGTTAATCCAGTGGACTCAGGAATGTGAGTCACTTAAGTAAGACATACTCAAGGGCACTGGTTTATCTTAAAAAGCAGGAGGGGAGAAAAAGGTCAACTGAATTAGTTTGGACCACTCTGTCATCATCATAGACAGTATAAAAATTGTATGAAGTTTGATGAAGCTGGAATTCTAATTTAACATTTGATATTTAAATCTAATTATTAAGCTGTAACCTGGCAGGGACAAAGTGTAGGTGACAAAAACTGAAGATAACAAATATGGAGAAACAGATGAGACATTTTATTTATGGACCTGTGATATTAGTTATTCACATAGCAATAGACAGATCTGCCCTTTGTTTGTTTGTTTCTTTCAATATTTCATTTTGTTGCTCACACTGGAAAGATTACATCTTTACAGCTGGCCTAGAAACGCCTCAGTGCTCCCCCACATGAGCTGGAGGAGGTGGCTGGGGAGAGGCAGGTCTGGGCTTCTTTGGTTAGACTGCTGCCCCCCGGGAACCAAACCCCGATAAGCAGCAGAAAATGGATGGATAGATGGATGGATGGATTTTGCTGGACTATGGACTATGCTTTAATGTTCCCCAGTCTAACCATTTATAATTTAATCTAGTATCAGCCTTCACTGTTGGCTCTCTTGCAGCCGTAGGAGAGATGTATTATTGAGTTAATAGTCAAAGTTAAGTCATAGTAACTGTTTCCAATTTAACTGAAAAAATGTAGGGCAGCTTTCCAAGTCTTTAATGAATGTAAAGTTTTATTAGTAAAGGCAAACATGTCTCAGGAACTAAGGAATACATTTTGTGGATAAAATAAGCCAATATGAACTGATCCAAAATGGATCTGGACGGGATGAGTTGGATCCAGGCTGAGTCCTTGATCTTTAACTGTTCGACACAGTTTGCTGATCCATTACGGAGCCTATGATACCTTCGGGCGGATCCGGTTCTGGGCAGACTGGGCAGAGTGATTCAGATGATTTTCAGGTGATTTTAGACACTGTAAATGTCAATCAAAATGTTGTTTGACAACATTTAATGACTGAATCTCAATCTGTGAACAAATTTCAACATGAAAAGTAATCAGATTACACTCAGACTGTCTGCAGTCTGCTTTTAGAAAGTCACTTTAAAATACATTTAGTTCAGTTTTAGAGTCTTAAAATCATTTCAGCCTCATCTTCACTCAAATATTTACGTCATCTCCAAGATCCCATCTGTAGCAGATATTTTTTTCCATCAGTGTGACCGATTACAACATGACAACTGGTGCACTGATCAGTGTGTTATGTGTCTAAAGCTTTACACAGATGTGTTTTATTTAAACAGGGATTACTACAGTAACGTACAGTAAATGTTTCCAGTGTAAGGAAACTGGCTGACAGCTGCCTTAGTGTCCACAGAGTCTCAGAGTTAGAAAGATGGCGTTCTCTATGTTCTCTGTGTCTCTATAGTTAAACCTGCTTCCTGGAATAGGGCCCCAATCTGCTACAGGCCTACAGGGTGGCTGTGCAATGGCTTTTCTGCAGAAAATTCGTTAATTGTTCAGTGTTTCATTTTTATTATTTTTATTTTTTATGTTCTGCTGTTCCATGAGTACTGATATGATGCCAGCATCATATCAGAGTGAAAATTTATGGATTAGATCTACACAAATTGTTTGAATCACAAAGATAATACTATTGTTGTTTACTTCCCAAAACTATACATGTAACAGTTTTATAGATCCACTGTGATCTGTTCATTGTTGTGACAGCAGACTCAGAGACAGAGTGTTGAAATACACTTACTTTTCTTACAACATCTCTGGCTGTTCATCTTTTTGTCAATGTAAAAATGTTCAGAATACTTCTTTACTTATTATTAAAGAAACAGGTGTTTGTTTGGCTTATTATGCTATAGTTTTACTGGTCCAGCCCATTTTAGATATATGGCTCTTGAACTAACAGGTTTGACACACCTAACGACTGCAGTTGTGGTGAACCACCAAAACACATCAATTGAACACAGAAGTTTTGTTGGATTCACACAGACATGCTTTCTGTTACATCAGAGAGAGACATTTTATAAGAAAGACTAGCCTTTGTATCAGACCACATTATCATAACGTGTTGTATTGTTATGCTGTAAATTTATATTTTAAAAAAATAGCTTAATTTTCACACTGTTGTCCCCCATCTTTTGTTTTGTTTCCAAAAGCATTTATGAGTTTGTTTGGAAACTGTTAGTCTTTGCTTTATTTTTCTAACAGCAGGCATGTGGGTGTTTAGGAGATCACTATGGAAAACCTCCAAACAGGGGACACCCAGGTCTGCACGAAGCATGTCAGCTAACTATCCAAAGGAACTCCCTTTTTACCCTGAGTCAATAAAGGAGATCAAATCCAGCTGGTTCTAGTATAGCATGACGACAAGTTTCCACAAGACTAGAAGGAGATTTCCTCCACCTACCGCATTGGGTAAACACTTGGATCCATAGAAACCAAGAGGCGGAGAGCACAATGTAACCATGGGGATGTGGTGAAGGCAAATATGCATACTGAAACAAAAACAGTTACTTAAAATTATGAGTCTGGTTTCCAGGCTATGTGATGTAATGATGTCTATGAGATTTGTTATGGAAGTAAAGACATGAGGCTGGGGCACCTCCCTGTATTGTAAATCCAACACAAAGCACAACACGAGAGAACTTGTAGAATAGATTAAATAAAACTTTATTGAAATTAATAAAATATGCTAAATATCACAAAGACACTTAAGACATTTAATATTTCTACAAATAATAAAATATAACATTACATAAACTTTTATGATCAATGAAATATTACTGACCTGAGTAGTAAATGCTTGTAAATTATGTTTATATTTGTCAACATTAATACTGTGCATATTTATAATGTTTAATGTGAAATGGATATCTAAAAAACTAGCAGACAGTTGCTTGGTGAATCTAAGAAACACCACAGAGATGAATCAAATAATAAATCAAATCGTCTTTACCTTTTGCCTCATCTCAACCTACTAGACGAGTTTTCATAACAAACAGAGCAGTTAATGGTTTTTTCAAAAAAACTTTTGAATTAAGCTTATACAAACAGAATCAGTGTCATATTTGGAAAATATCACTTTAAAAGCATGCTTTTTATGCCTACACTTCCATGCTTGTTATGCTCATCTTATTCTCACTGCTGATGTTTATCATCCTTTCCCCTTTAAAACACTTAATTTCAGCTTATAATAAGAAATGGTGTGTTAGTAAGACTTGCTGTAGATGCTGGCAGAACTGAAAACACTGAGACCTAAGAAAGACCAAGAAGTATATAGATTCATTGTATTTTTTCCACATAGTGCTACAACATATCATTTTTAATCCTTGCATGTAGAAACGAATGCTGTAACATTCTCTGGAAAATACAATGAAATGCTATGAAAGCACATCACATTTTAATCTGCAATTACAAGAGTTATTAATGCACCTTTTTATAAAAGTCTGTATGTGTATATGCCTTTATAATAAAGCTCAGTTACGCTGTGCATACTGTTAATTTACACCGATCAGACATAACATTATCAGCACCGACAGGTGAAGTGAATAACACTGATTATCTCTTCATCATTGCACCAGTTAGTGGGTGGGATATATTAGGTAGCAAATGAACATTCTGTCCTCAAAGTTAATGTGTTAGAAGCAGGAAAAATGGGCAAGTGTAAGGATTTGAGTGAGTCTGACAAGGGCCAAATTGTGATGGGTAGACGACTGGGTCAGAGCATCTCCAAAACTGCAGCTAGGGTGTTCTGAGTCTGCAGCGGTCAGTATTTATCAAAAGTGGTCCAAGGAAGGAACAGTGGTGAACCAGCTTTGAGCTCACATCAAGAGTCTTTGGGGTTTCCTGAAGGAAATGTGCTAATCCATTTCTGTGTGCGAGCTAGACATTCATCCCAGCTGTACAATGGGAGGTACTGGAAATAACGCTCAGCTTTGTCTGTGCGCACTGTGAAGGTGGTGCTAACTACGGCCAAGGTGTAACTGTTCAGCAACGGTGTGTAGTTGTATATGGGCTTCAGTATCCAGTGGAGTAAGTCATTAATCATGGCCAGAAACCACAACACCAGTTTAGGTATGCGGGCCTTTCGAAAGTTAAACGCAGAGAGCAACATCATATTGAAATCCTCGTAGCTTTTGTAGGGCGAGTCATCGTAGCAGTAGAAAGCTTCACCTCCAACTTTCTCTGGGTGCTCTCTCAAGGCTCGGGCTGCAAGTAGATGCATCCAGGCAACATTGCCTAGCAAGACAAACAAGTGGATGAGTAACAGATTTAATGATGGAAGTAAGTTCAAATACTTGAGTAAAATGTAAACACCACAGAAGGCTGAGAGTTGACTACTTTAGATGGTAAAAATAGTCAAGGTCTGTCCAGTTGGTACGGTCAAAAGTCATCTTAGATTAGTCGCTTAATCTGCATCAAAGTGACATCTTTTCTATCCATTTGTGGTTTATGTTGCATGCATTACATTAATGCATTTGTAATATGTATTAATGTTATAAATGCAATTATATTCTGTTAGGACATAGCCTTCACAACTGTGTGATAATGCATTACTTCGCAACTCTGACCACATTTCATCTTTAACATCTGCTGATGTGCATAATAGACAAAACATCTACAGTCTTTATATGTTATGACTACAACAAATAAATTAAAAAGCATGTTAAAATGCAGTCTTGGTTATCATTCACTTGATGTCATCACAGAGTACCTGCGGTGTGAATATGGCTGTATGTGTAGATGTTAACTTATAATAGCCATCTAGTATTGAATATTCCCATTTATACTATAAACTCTCTGACTAGCAGTTGTTCAAGAGTCTGCTTTAGAGCATCATTTTTTTTTGTTTGATATTCTAAAATGCATCAGGTGCAAAAACCTTCAAACTTCCTGTGAAATGCAGAGGAAGCGCTTCTACATGCTACCTACTGTACTTCTGCTTTTCGGTCTGATTTAAACAAAGTCACCTTTAACCAGGTTGCAGTTTAGTTCAAAACATAACAGAGGTTAAATTCTCATGCCACATTGAAAACCTCCCAAAAACAGTAATTTTACCTGCATAAACCCGACCATGTTCAACGTGGTCTGGGATGCCTCCCATAACCAAGCCTCCCCTTTGAACACTCTGTGTGTAGAAGTCCTTCATTAGCTGGTGCCCCTCGCCATAGATCCCCGTCGGCCTCAGTGAGCATGTGTATAAGTGCTTACCACCCTTAACCTGGCAGGTAAAATAAATGTAAAAAAAATTTTTTTAAATGGGTTAAAGGGAGGCTTTAGATGGTAATTATAAACAGCAGAAATGACACCACTACACAACTGCATACCCAGAAGGAAAATTCTAGCATTCTGTGGCAAAGTTGCACAACAAATTCCCCCACTATGTTTTTTAAAGGCTTGAATCCAACTAAGCAGGAGACAAAAAAAGAACAAAAAAAAACCTCTGCATATCTAGAGCCTCCACACTGGACAGCCCAGTCACAGCATTTTAAGGTTAAGCTTTTATAGAAAACTTGCAGCTTTTACATTTAATAAATCTGTCTCACTGTGATTTGGTTCAAATATTTTACCACTCTTCTTTACAAGAAATACACACGCAATGATCATTAATCTGAAATATATCTTACCTTGGTGCCATTAGCCTCAAGTACAATTTTCTCTGCCTGTGTCTTGCTCTTGGGATAGGCCATGTTGTGCTTCACTATATAAGGTGTGTCTTCATTGCCCCTAAAAAGAAAGAAGTCAAACATTCAGAGAAGAGCTCAGAAGCATATTCTTGACTTTCTTGACCTTGCTACACATGTGATAGGAATGTGTTTAAACAAAGCCAACGCAAAAACAACAGCAGCAGCTCTGAAACAAACCTTTGCCAGAAAGAAATAAAAGAACAAACTTGATATCTGTTCCATGTTGACCTTACGTGGAAAAAGCGTACATGCTTTTTGAAGCTTTATTCTTATCTCGTTTGAACTATAGTGTCTAAATAGAACAAATCTTTGCAACAAGAGGAGGCAAGGGTTCATTCTTAAAGAGTAACGTCAGAGGCAGAACTACAACAGCTGCCAAAGTGCCTGCATACGTGCAAAGTGTCCACACCACCTGGAAGACATAGTAATTCCAGAGGGATGCTGGATGTTTGCCAATACAGATCTTCCCTATATGATGAGGGCATTATGTCGCTTCTTTTAAATAAATTTATTTCCTCACATTGTCAGTTAAATTCATGAATTGGCATTAGTGGTAAACAATGCAGGACACTTTTCAAAACAGATCTACAACAATAAACACAGATGTGATAGTTGTCGCCTGTGACTTTAATTCCACTAGGAAATACCAGAAAATCAATGTCTGTCAATGGCTGCACTACAGTCTGATGTAGTCAGTAGATAAGAGAGTCCATCCACTTGGAATGATGATATCTGTATTCTTTCTTCTGCATCTTCATCTAGCTCTGCATCAAAAAAAAAACATACTGTACTGTGAACTGTGAAAGTTGTACACGTGTTCTAGATCATATATGTCACACAGTATCACCAGTAAGATGCCTGATTGGTCCCACATTTCTTCTGCAGCAGGACAAGCAGCCCAAAGAAACATCAAACAAAAAGGACAAAAGGAACAAGGAGTCCAGCCTCAGATGTTAGCCTCCGTAAAGCCCTAATCTCAACATCATGGAACCAGTCTGAGATTACATAAAAACTTAACAGACAAGCACACAAAATTTAACTGGTACAGGTTTAAAAGGCAAAGGGTGCTCATGCTAAATATTAGATCTGTGCTTCTACATAACAAACTATGAGCATTTTTTAACCCTTGATACAAATTGGCCAGAATACATTAAATCCAAACTTAAGGAACTGGGTGAGATTTCTAGCCAAACACATCTAAATATAAAAGAATGCCCACTTGTGCACCATCACTTTACCATCACAGTCCATACAACCTTTGCACAACAGTGTTTTTTGTTTCAGTCATGGTGAAAAGGGGAAAAACCCTACCTTGAAACGCTACAACACAAAACACAACAAGCACAAAAACTGTCCCCTCTAACCCACATATGCCAGTAAATGGTCTGTCTGTGTCTGTCTCCCGTTACCTATGCTAAAAAAAACAAACAAACAAAAGAACAATATGACGGTGAGCTATACACCTGGGTCTGACTCACACTTTCAGGAGTGGGCTTTCCATTTGTCATCAGTTTTGACTATTCCACTATGACTATTCATGAATAGTCATATCTGTTGTGGTTTCTGTGTATTCTTGCCCAAAATATGTCACAACATGCCACTTCCGAAAATGATGACTACACAGAGAAATACCACTGTGCTGCCATTTCTGCTCAATGGCAATGGCAGGCAATTTTGTTTTTTATTATTATTTTACATCCACAAAGAAAACTAAGGTTATATCTACGTTGAATTAGACACAGTAAGTACTAGATACTGTGTTTGTCATATACTTTAGACTCCACCCAGTCATATCTTTTCTGCACAGGCTATATGTTTTTTATGACAGTGCATTTAAGATAAGTGAGTGGATACAAAATAGCAACCACAGAAAAGGAACTACATGAGCCAAAGCACTTTTTCAAACGGGCTTTAAATGTCTACTGTGTGGGCTCAGTCAGCATCAAAACAACAAAACCATACAGAACTCAGAAACAAATAAAAACAATATTATATTTTTTGAATTTCACCTCCTAAAGTGATCTCCATTGATGTTGGGACCAATCACTTCCATGCTACTGGTATAGATGAGGCACTCGATGCCACACTCCACACAGGCTTTGATGACATTCTCGCTTCCTAAAAGGAAAGAAAACGTTGTTTTTAGTTAGTGTGTTAACTTTTGTTGGCTAGATCAGACTATATTTAAGCTCAAAGGTCACTGTGACACAGCTGAATTTTGTCTGTAGCTCAGCAGATTTCTTCAAATCTACACTAAAATTAAAAAAAAGGATGTAGTCTTCAAATTATAATTGGACACACAAGGAGAGATGCAATTAATTTAAATGAGACATGGGATCCATGTGTGCTCTTTTTAGCCGAGAGGCAGCCATGGATTTCTCTGCCCAAAAACAACCTGGGGTCTATTATAAACAGTGCACAAGAAGTAATACGATCACTGTAAAGTGGAGTGTTTATTAGTTTTTTCCACATATTTCTGGTTTCCAGTATTGAGACTATCATTTCAGTAGGTTAAATTTGACAACTTAGAGGAATCTAGGGAGTAAACAGTTCACAGGCTGCATGGTTAATATTTGCTCCACTTTGGCAGAGAATGAGAAGAAGTGCTGATGAGGGTGTGCTGGAATGTTTCAAAAATGCTAATTTATGGTATACACTTTAACTTGCTATCTGAGAAAAAAAACCAATCAGAATTTACACAGAACATCCACAGCTGTTCAGATAACTTAAAATAAAATGAATTTACAGCTGGGACTGGTGGCGATACCATTCATTTTAAAGGTATTTAGTGAGAAAGTGGACAAAATTACATTTGACACAACAATACCACTCCTTGAAGAGGGACTGGCTTATCAGCACAAATATTTCACTAGAATAGAGTGAGAGGTTTGACCCGCTAAAGAAAAGGTCAAAAGCCAGACCACAAACACCTGTTCAAAATCTAACGGTAAATGTCTTGAATAGTTGTTGTGATACTTTAGTTTTGGCAAAAGTGGTGAACTGAAGTTACCAGCACTGTCTTACTGATTAAGACAAAAATATATTCCACTTATCCAAAAGTAGTCAAATGCTCATCATAAGTAAAATAAGTTAATGGTAATCAAAAGGGCATTTTCAGGGGAGCTAAAATAGGAAAGTAGTACTGCTTAAATATATGGTTTGCATACAGACTCAGACATTTATCCAGAGAAGACATTTTGGCATGTCAGATCAGACACAGATAAGGCGTAGGAACAGTCCATAATTTAGATTTCTATTTAAACTAACCAGTTCCACAGTCTTCAAGATGTGTATTCTGGCTTACTGGCATGACTTATAGAACATCTGATTGAATTAAATTAGTTTGATCTGTGCTTTTCCTGATGCAATGATATTTACTCTGTGGGATCTAATGGTCTGCTGTCTATAATTGGGACTGACATGGCTATAGAGTGGAGGCTGCATATGGTCTGAAAGGAAGTTAAACTCTCCAGCTACAGGCTAACAGAGCAGTCAGTGTTTACAATATAATGCTCTTATACTAGCACTTTCAATTTGTACCAATTCTGAGAAGAAGTGAGAGACTTTGCTTCGGACACTGAAGGAGGAGGAACTAATAAGAAGAAATAAATAATATCAGATTCTTGAAATATTTTTCAGACCTAGGAAACCAGATGTGACCGCTTCCTTGGGCCAAGAATCAAATGCATCCACCAGATCTCATCACAGAGAGAAAAACTTTAACTGCAGATTATACACAGGCAGATATTAAAGCAAAGCTTCACCAGCAACAGCATGTACTGTTTTCATCCCTTCTTTATTCATGTGATCAGTGTCTTCAGTCTGGATCTAGATTAGGATCAATTAAACATTTTTGCTTTCATTCAAAGCAAAACATCTGGCATGCTGCTGTCAATAAAATCCTTCAGTCCCTTAAAAGTCAACACCAGAGAGATTTTGGGAAATCTGACAAATAAGCTGAAGTATTTCCTGGCCATCATTCTTAGTCAACAAGTCCACTGAAAACTCAACAAATAACCCTTGGGTGTATCCAAGGCTGAATAGCTTGTTCCTGTGAGTCATAAAGCTTCATTGTCATCCAAACACTATTTAATTTAAGGTTTATTTGGCTGAATATGGGTATGTAGTTAATTTTGAGTTTATCTAACATGATGGCAACCTGCTGATTTAACTGTCTCGTTGGCAATAATATTATCAATTTTTTTTTTCATTTTGCTGCACTAAACAGCAGAAGGAAATGTTTAGACAGACCAAACAATATAAACAATACAACAACAGTAATATAAAGCAATTAAATACCGTAGATCTGCTCAAACACTCCCTTTGGAAACCATTTAAAATTGTTTTCCATACCAGATTAAACTCATTAGAAACATATTTCTGAGAAACTGAGTCACTACTTTGCTAGAGTTGACCAAGACACTGTTGACACTGAGTCGCCATCGAACACAGCACTTGCGAAAACCAATGTCACAAACTTTCTGACACTCATGTGCAAAAATAGCCCTACAGTGACACATGACCTCAGAAACCTTCACCTAAATGTAAAATTCAGTTAACTGGATTTAGTCACAGTTTCAGTCACAGTGAATGGTGGCACTATTCTCGTCATGTGCCCAAAAGTAGAGGGAAACATAATGTGTTTCCCCAGCAGTTCACTTCTTGTCTATACAAAGAAAAACACCTCCAATGGGATTTTCAGCATCATGTAACACTTAAACTTACCACTAAACTCCACACTAATGGTGTTAGGCAATTAGAGTTGAAATTAAAGAGAATCTGAAATGTTAGACTTTTAAAAAAAAAACATCCATTCACAAAATAAATAAAATTTAAAAAAAACTTTCAACACACGTAAAACTAGTCCTTGACTGAGGCAATAGGAAACCACACCTCAGACCAGTAATGTGAACATGTGAACTTTTTTTTTGGTTTAAAGGGTAAAGTAATGGCATTGGAAACCATCCAAAGCAGATTTAGGCGTGGATTTCCTCTAAGTATCTTGTTTCTGAGGAAAAATTTTTATCACGCTTAACCGCTGATTGATGTTTCCACTCCATCCCTTTTCCTTGTTAACACTCAGCTCACCACTCCTTTTAAGCCTCACCTGTGACATTGACAGAGTAGATGAGGGTCTCTGGGATCTTGTGCCAAACATCCACCAAGCTGGCTGTGTGGATGACAACATCCACCCCACGGGAGGCCTCCAACACAGTGTTATAATCAGTGATGTCTCCCTGAATGACCACCACTTTTGTCCGTTCTGGGTAGAAAATAGGAAAAAACAAAGTTAAAAATACCTACTACCGTTACTGCATTTAAACATCAGACAAATGTCTTCTGAGAATTCCACAATGACGCACATGAGGGAAAAAAAGCAGGAAGAAACCTTCACACTTTGTTTACCAAGAAGTTACAAAACAAACTCAACCATCCATTTAACAAACAGCCTTGATTTCATAACAACTGTGTTGTTTCAAGATGTGATATGTATCTGATAATGTCCTGTTTTTAAATTCCACTGAAGACAACTGCACACTTTTAAAATAATTGTTTCTGACTAACCCGGTTGGTTAAAAAAAAACATGAAACCACAAAGCTACTTCATCCCCCTAAA
>VUQS01033581.1:37993-53141 GCA_015108495.1 Heterochromis multidens
AACAAAAAATGTCACCATCATTCATTAGTGACTGTTGAAAACTTCTCTGCGCAAGTAGAGGAACTTACAGGTATTTTTTGCATGATGCAAAGCACCTGGTTGACGTTAATCTTAAGCAACACTAAGGAAATGTCAGTAATTCTACGCTGATTGCACCAGTAAGTCTGATTAACATTCTTGCCTAGCATTTCCACATGACATATACATTGCTGATACCCTATCTGTTCTCAGTCAGAACACACCCTCTGGCCAGAATAAAAAAAAGTATCTCACAATTATGAACCTGAATCTAAGCATGTCAGTTTTTTTCTCTTCTTTTTATTTTTCTAAATATAATGTTGTTTTTGTGAATGCAAAAAACATGCACAAATCTAAATTTCTGGTCAGACTAGAAATGCATTTCTGGTCTGGGGAGTCCAGAGCTTTACCGGTGGAAATTCTTTTGAGACATGTAAAATTCTTCAAAAATTCAAGTGTACCCATTCGGAAACCCAAAACTGGGCTTCCTGGTAATGAGTCATTTCTATTGTTGCCTGTGGCTGGGAATGTTTATGGTTATGACAATCATAAACATTTACAGGAACAAACGAGACAAATATACCTCCAGTTTCCGCTTCCTCTGTTTCTTGCCGGGCTGTTCCTTCTGCTTTTTTGTGTGATGAACCTCAATATTTTCTTTATCTTTTCTCTTCCTCTTTTTGCTCTTTTCCTGCTCAATTTCAAAACCTTTGCCAATTAGGTTCTTCTTCTTTGATGATGGAGAAACAGGTGTAACCTGGCCCATATCCTCAGAGTCACACATCTCTCCCACTGCAGACAAGTATTCTCCGGCATCTCCCCTAGATGTAAACGCATCTCCAATGACCTCCTCTGGTGCTTCAAGCACCCCAGAAATAGTGTTGAGGTCGGCTGGGAGCAAAACAGAAGAATCTTGTCTGGAGGAAGTCCTTTTAGCACCAGGTGGTGCTGGGAGAACAGGGGGTTTGCAGTAGTTGTGCTCCATAAGGACAATTACAGCCCCTGGGCTCATAACAAGGGCCAATGACTCTGGGGAGAAGTAATCTCCTTCCATCTTGTGCTCCTCTGCCTCATCAGATGTCTCTGTCTCCTCTGAGTCCCCAGCATCAGGGTCCATTTTCAAAGCAACATCAGCCAATACAGACAGGTCAGTTGTTGAAGCAGAGGCCAGCTGCAAGAGGCTGGAGGCCCCAACCTGCTCTCTTAGTCTCAACCTCTGCTCACTTTCTTCCTCATCCTCATCTTCCTCTCTGAGGGAGTGACAGGAAGAAGTAGACAAACTGGATGTCCGAGGTCTGCCTCTGGATCTTTTGTTGACAGGTGGTGGTGCTGGGGCTTCCTCAAAGGCCATCCTACACATAGAGGCATGGTCCAAAGGCAGGTTCTGCACAGTGCGGCACACCATAAAAGGGGGTGCAGCAGATTTTGGAGAGTCTTTGCCTGCCCCCCGTTTGCCAGGGGATTTGACAGGGGTGGTCTGGGGAGAAATAAGGGGCCCTCTCTTGAATTCCTCAGTATCTTGGGTACGTCCAGATGGGGGCACAATGAGAGCATTCCCTTCCCCTGGTTTAGAGGCAAAGGGGAGCAGCTGGATGCCCTGACTGGGACGAGCTGAGGGGGGTGAGGTTGCAGTGACAGGCGAGTCTGGAAGCCTGCCTGAGAGGAGGGGAGGTTCACCCGAAATTTGCGATGGAGATGGCGGTGCAGTTGGCATTTGCATTTTGCTTTCGTTCTCATCTGTAGAGAAGGAGACTGTCTTTTTGCGTTTCTTGAGAGGGGGCACAAGAACAATAGGGGACGAAGGCCGTGGGTATGGTGGTGAGGGTGGATGCTTGGTAGGTGCTGTTAGGTCTGCCTTGCCCTCTTTCATATCACCTGAGGAAAGATATGAGTTTTCAAAGACTGAGTCAAACTACATACGTTATCATGTCATTTACATTTTTTGCTGATTTATAACAACTTCTGACTGACCTGTTTTGACCTCTGCCTTTGGAACAACAGCTGCATTATTTTCCCTGAGAAAAACAGAACAAGCGTTGGAATGGTGAAAAAGTACAAAATTCATTGTGATATAATGTTGACAACAAGCACTTCTGATTACAGAAGTAGACCAAACACAGATTTACAAGTGTACCTGTCATCCTCTTTTTCAGTTGTGCTATCCATGGTTGACTCATCCATGGTGTCTGGTCCTTCACTCTCTGCCCGCTCTCCTTCCTCTTCATCTTCATCCTCAGAAGAGGATGAAGATGAGGATCCTGAAGAGGAAGAGCCTTCAGAAGAGGATGAGAGGCTCTCGTCATCACTGTCTGCACTGAGGACATCATCTAAGAAAAAAAAGAAAAGAAAATGAATGTAAACACAGATATGATAGCTAAAAGTAAAAATATAAAGTAACAGGATTCCTGGTTGTGCTTTACCATCAGACTCTTTTCCACTTTCCTCCTCATCCTCCTAAATACAAAAAAAAAGGTTGTTACAACACCAAATGATCACAGTGAAATGCTGCCATCTACAGGTGAGGACAGAATTATTAGCCTCCCTATGAAAACTACTTTTCTTTTTTTGTTATTTTTATATTATTTCTCAAGTGCTGTTAAACAGAGCAAGGAATTTTTAAAAGATTTCCCAAACATCCTAGTTTTATTTTGGATGGATGGATGTTTACATTATTTAACTTTGCACACAGAAACAAAATTATTTTACAAAAACCAAAAAAAAAAACTACCAGGGTGAAAATTATTAGCCCCTCTGATGCTAATAGTCAATTGTGTAGCCTGACAGCCTGCAGTCGTTTGTTGTAGTTTTCAGCAAGTCTTACACGTCTCCTGAACAATCCCAGCCCATTCTTCTTTAGCAAATCTCTCAAGTTCCTCCAGAATTGATGTTCTTCTGCCATGGACCTTGGTCTTGAGTTTACCCCACAGATTTTCAATGGGATTCAAGTCAGGACTTTGTGCAGGCGGGTCGGTAACGTTCCCTTTGGTCTTCTGGAGGTAGTTCTTTACCAGGAGCAACGTATGTTTTGGGTCATTATCTTGTTGGAAGACAAAGTGATGACCCAGACCCAATTTTGCTGCTGAATGCTTGAGGTTTTCTTTCAAAATTTTCACATATCCTCCATTCTTCATGATTCTTTCCACCTTGGCGAGATTCCCAGTTCCAGATGCACGGAAGCATCCCCACAGCATAATACTCCCACCACCGTGTTTCACTGTGGGAATGGTGTTATTTGGGTTGTACTCCTCTCCCTTCTTTCTCCAAACATAAGCAGCACCTCTGTGGCCAAAGAGCTCTAGTTTCATCTCATCTGACCAAAGGACACTTCCAATATGCATAATCTTTCTCCAGGTTGTCCTTAGCATACTTCAGTTTGGCTTAAAGGTGTCTCTTCTGCAGAAGTGGAGTTTTGCTTGGTCTGCAACCTCACAGTCCATTCCTGTGCAGGGTTCTAGTGATCGTCTTCTTTGATACTACAATTCCTGACTTGGCTAAGTCATTCAGTAGTGTCTTGGCAGTTGTTCTGGGGTCTTTAGACACATCTCTCACTAATTTTCTTTCCAGAGTCTTTGAAATCTTTCTCTTCCTACCTCTGCTAGGCTTGTTCTGTACTGTGTGGCTCTCTTTGTATTTCTTGGTGATACTTCTCACTCCAGTTCTTGGCACTTGGATATAACAAAGTTATCATAGTGTTTCCATCTTCTGCTTTGTGAGCAGCAACAATCCTTTTTCTCAAATCTAAACTGATTTTTGTTTTTCTCAAGTGATAGCTCAAACCCTTGCTGAAGTTTTTATACTGTGTGTAAATTCGAAGACAACCCTCAGTTTTAACTTAACTTTACAAGCTTTGAGCATTACAAAGTTAAAGCACAGGATTGCACAGCAGTGGTTTGTGCTATGGCTCAATAACAAGGTCAGTTTTTCAGGGGGCTAATAACATTGACCCTGGTAATAATAATTCTGTTATTGTATGCAAATAGAAATAATTTATGTTTTCTAAAGAAAACTAGTATGTTTAGAAATGCTATATTGAAAATCCCATGCTCTGCTAAAAAAAAAGCACTTGGGAAAATTTTGACAAAAACTTTAAATTTCACAGGAGGACTGTCTTCATCTGTAACCAACTAAATAAAATGACAACATGAGTTCTATTATTCTTGTTTATATCAAAATATTCACAACGTTATTTTTTAAATTGTGCTTTATTTTAAATCACCAATAAACAAAAAACAAAATAAACTAACCTTTTCAGTAGAAGAACCATCAGATGTTTCTTCTCCCTCACTGTCAAGCTCCCAAGGTTTGCGACTTCTTGGCTTCTTTTTCCTCCTCTTGTTGTCCCTTTCAGCTCCATGTCTGTCTGCCTCTGGTATTCTCCCATCAGCAGCTGAAAACAGGACAATTTAAGACTTATATGAAGCAGATCAATTAAGCCAACCCATGTTTTTTTTTTAAGTCCAAATTTCAGCTGAGCAAACCTTCATCATCTTCATCTGGTGGCGTTGAGGGTCGCGGCCGTTTCATGTCTCCCTCTTCAAGCTCCTGAGGTTCTTTCCTTTTCACCTGCACAGTTGAAAGTATATTTTTAAATAAAAATCACATCCAAGAATGGACTTTACCAGTTCTGATCATTTTCCAGGACTAGTTAGAGGTAATACCACAAACACTTGTGCACTTTTTCTATATTATTGTACTATACAAAAATCAAAATATAGTATGACCATATCAGCTTCATTAGACTACACTCTTGACATTATTTATAGACTTAAGCTTGATATACATACTGTGCTAAACATATGCTGTATGGACTCCATAGCTGTATACCCCATGACATAGCCTTAAATGTAGCATGAAGTGTACCTAATAAGAAATATAACTACACAATGCACAGACGCAGACTGCAACAATTATCATTGGTCCATTTGGTTGTAATATGAAGTGTAAATATTGTATATTAATTTGCACAAAATGAATGTCTCTGTGAAACAATGCACTATGTTTTTAAGCTCTACTTATATCTAGCTTGAGCATGATGATAATGCAGTAGCGTTTATGCTGTCTTCTTGTGTTTATATCACTGTCAATCCATGTATAGACTAAAATGATTCTGTCTTCTCCATCTCCTGGCATTGGCCAGGTCTCCCTTGAAAAAGATGTGTTAATCTCAAGGGACTTCCTAGTTAAAAAAATAAATAAAATTCAGTATAACTAAATAAATTCTGTATTTTTGAGCTCCAACATGGAGCTCAGTTTCAGTCACCACTTAGTAAAGTACACAAAGTGCCTCAACAAGGTGGCATATAAGCACCACTGCCAGCTAGTGCTTTGGTGGTGTAATGGCAAAGGAGACACTCCAACACACAAATATAAAAGATGTAGACTGTACAGATTCCATGTGACATTGTAAATTAAATTATAGTGTAATTCTTCAAACAAACAGATGAAATCAAGATTTGCAGCAGTAAAGTCCTTTTACCTTGAAGGAAGGCAGTCGTAGTGCTCCACGGAGAGAAAAGCCCTCCATGCCACCACTCTTTGCCCAATCCACAAGAGACATGAGAGGCTCCCGTGGACGGTTGACCTTTTCCTCCTTTTTCTCATCATCCCGTAAGGCAGAAACCCCCCTAACCATCGTCTGGAATGGCTGCAAAAGTTATACATTTACAGTTTCAAAAGCTCAATCACAATCTTTTTTCTGGCCTTATAACAATAGTCTCTTAATATATTTAGCTGGCTAGTGAAAATGGGAAAAGCAACATCAAAATGAGATGAAATAGTAACACAAATGACATCTTTCATAACAAAACCCCTTACTAGTTATAAGCAAATTCTTTAGACTTAAATGGAGGAAGCACAATTTGTAACAACAAAGCATATGGAAACTAGTAAAGTTAGTTCCAAGGTCCCAAAAAGTTGAATCTGTTCATCTGGACGTAGCGTTTTTTTTTAGTGGGAGAAACGTTTCGTCACCAACTGGTAACTTCTTCAGTCTCAGATTCAACTTTTTGGGATTCTTTTACCTGGATTATTGAGCATGCATCAAGAGTTCGTTCCAAGGTTTTTGTTTTAGTCTTTAGTCAAGGATTGATGCAACAAACAGATTTAATATCAGAACAAAAATGAATTAGGTAGGTTTTTATTTTTTGCTTTTTTAACTTTTACACACAAAAAAAAATGAACCTTAAGCTTAAAAAGACAACCTCCATTACTGTTGAGACTGGTCTTCCTTACCTTGGCCTTGGTCTCTTTCCGCTCCCACCACTCGTCAAAGGTGGCAAAGGCTACATTCTCCACCATCTTGCGGTTCAGGTCCCTCTGCATGATGTTCTTCATTTCTTGAATGAGAGTGGCCAAGACCATCTGCACTGTGGCTTCATGAGGATTCTCTGCCAGCATGGACATCTCCTCCCCTGGAGCCCTGTACTCATCTCTATCCCCAGGCAGCATGGTGCCATAGCCAGGTGGGGGCATATAAGATGGGTAGTGTGGAGGTAAGACATGTGGTGGCCAGCCAGTGTGGGGAGGTGGGATGCTATGGTGTGGATGGGGTGGTATTTGAGTGCTGTGGGGGTCGGGGTATGGATAGGGCATGTGGGGTGGCATGTAGCGGTGGTCTTGGTCATAATGAGTGCCTGCCCCATTGCCTTCTTGGTCCATGTAGGGGTGGTGTGTGTGATGTGGTGGCATAGAGTGGAGATGGTAGGAGTTATAGTCTGCAGTAGCTGCCTCACCCGAGTCTGGGGTGCCATTGGATGATGACATGCGCAGCTGGTGTAGACGACTTAACATGTGGGTCTGCATTTGGAAGGACATAGGGGTTCCACCACTGTACTGGTTCATCAGCTCCATGGAGCTGGCATAGTCATACATGTGGTGGGGCATGGGAGGAGGATACTCAGGGTGCAGCTCCATGTGAGGAAGGGGAGGAATCCCTGGTGGAGGTGGGGGTTGGAGGGAGTAACCAGGGGGTGGTGGAGGGGGCAAATGAGGTGGGTAAGAGGGTATGGGAGGGTGCATGGAGGTGCCAAAGTGCTGTGCAGAGTCAGAGATGGGTGGGGGTGAAGATGAAGGATCTGTTGTTTGTGAAGTCATGGCAGCCTGAGATGATGAAGGTGAGGATCCTGAGGTGACTGATGGCTGGTGGGTGGTCACCGTTGTTATGGTAGTCGTCTCCTCCTCCTCATCTGAGATCTCCATGTCTTCCCCTGAGGAACGGGGAGAGGCCTGAAAGAAAACAGTTTTTTCTGCCTTAAGTTGAGAAACCACCCACATGTTGAAACAACTTCTCTGTAATAACCACACTTACTGAATTATTTTTCTGTCACACTTTTGTAGCATAGAAACAGGCACATCAAATAAGAGAAAACAAAACACGAACATTATGTTTAGACTGCACTCAGGATGTTAATCACTGTGTCGGTACTGAGGATGTCGGTCGTTTTTATTAATTTGCACCAAATATTTCTTTGTTTGCTCACAAACATTTTTGGGTAACTATTAAAAAAGTTTCTATTTATAAAAATGCTGATCATACCTGACTCTGTCCATTATAAGGTGGTGTGTGTGCTCCTGTGCGACTCTGTGCATCAGCAGATCCAGGCTGTGAAGACTCTTCCTGCAAAGCTCCAGCCCCAGCCAGGCCGACTTGGACCTGGGTTTCCTCCGGGGGCGGGATGTGGGGAGAATAAGTGGAAGAGGGTGGTGTAGATGCTGCAAGTACCGTGGGACTCTTCCTACCTTCTCCTCCTTTTCCCCGTTTCCTTCCTCTGTGGCCATCTCTGTCTCTTTCCCCTTTCCTCCTATGGTCTTTCTCCCCATTGTCTCCTACCTGTTCCCGCTCCCCTTTAGCATCACTTGACCCACGTCTTGGTCCATCCCCACTTCTGCCCCCCTGCTTCTCCTCTTTCCTATCCTCCTCATCCTCTTCATCAGAGGCAAGAAAAGAGAATTTAGCCTTTTGTTCTTTCAAAAGCATCTCAATACGAGAGTCAAGACTGCTGCTGTGGTAGACAAACGGTAAACTCTCATTGGTGGAATCTGGCTCCGGAGAGGAGGAGTCCCGCTGAGGGGGCGGAGGGGAGCTAGAAGAAGATGAAAGATGGTGGGGAAGGGAAGTAGAAGAAGGGGAATTGGAAGAGGAAGCAATGGTAGGTTGGGGTGGAGAAGAAGGTGGGGGTGTCTTGGGTGGGGCAGGTGGGGTGCTGGGACGACGTTTGGGCTTTGTCCATTGCTCTTCACAGGCAGGACTATCCTGGTTGAAGTCCAGTGTTCCAAGTGTCTCTGCTACAGCTGCTGCAATAACAGAAGCAGGTGGGAGAGGAGGTGGGGGAGGTGGAGGCAGAGCACTGGGGTGACCATGGTAGTCTTTTTCAGCACCTAACGAAGGCAGAGAACCCCTCTCCGTGAGGCTTGTGCTCCCTAGGCGAGTGGAAACGTCCAGTCCCTGAGGAGGGGCTGGGGCAGGCTCTTTGGAGGAGTATGCAGAGTAAGATGATGGGGGAGGAGACATGCTATTAGACGAAGAGCGGTACGAGTTGGAATTGTACCTGGGGTCAGAACTGTTGGAGTAGTCACTGTCTCTGTCTCTGTCTCTGTCTCTATCTCGGTCTCTGTCTCTGTCTCTGTCATGGCTGCTTCTTCTGCGGCTGCTGCTGCCATGGTGGTTGTGAGAATGATGGTGGTTGCGGTGTCTCTGGTGGCTGTGGTCACCTGACCGGGAGCCCAGGCTATCTCGCCTGTACCCCCTGTCATCCCTGCGATCTGAATGGTGGTGGGAGTGATGGGAATGGTACTTTGAGGAAGAGTTTGTGTCCTGCTGGTGATGGTAAGATGACCTCCTGGAACCAATCCCGGCTGGCCCATACCGTCCCCCTGAGTCTCTTTCACGCTCCCGCTCCCTTTCTGACATTAGGGGTTGATCATATTGGTTGGCAAGAGGTGGTGGCGGCATTGAGGAGTGGTGTGCCAAGTGTGGCCCAGGTCCTCCAACAGTGGGATAAGAGGGGTAGCATGGTGGCTCATTGGGACGGTATGATGTGGTTGGGGGGTACATAGGACGACCCCGGTGGTACACTGAAGGTTCCTGTGCTTCATCAGAGTAGCGGGACACTTTGTATCCTCCAACCGTAGATGAGACTGCAGAAGACGAAGATGAGGAAGGTAACATGTCCTGGGGAGGGTAGCCGCTGGCCATAGTGCCAGTATTGTAACCAGTATGCCTGAAATGCAGAAATGAGGAAATTAAACCACTGAGTCATACAGGGACGCTGTATGACTTTATATGAAAAGGTGAAATGTGGCTTGTATTGTAAAGTGATTTAATTGTTCGAATGCCAGTTCATTCTATCAGCAGGATGACAGATTCATTAGAGAACAGAAGATTTTGTTGCAAAGGAGATGACATGATAAATAACAGCAAGATTTTGAGGTTAACATGCCATTACCAGTTTATGTTACTCTAACAGATACGCAGCTACAGAACTTTACGTAGAATCACTCTCAGTGTCCTTTCAATTCCTAGTTTCATCAGCTACTTTTATGTCCTCCATGCAGAACATAAAATCTTAAAATATTTTTAGTGAAATCTAATGGTGACAAATACTACTGCAAAGCCCAGCTACCCACTCAATGTCACATAACTGAAACAACCTGAGAGCATTTCCCTCCCCTATGCAAGCTAAGCTAAGAAAAGACAACACACACAACAAAATGATCACATGAATTGTGCATAAAAGTTATAAAGATTTAAGTTACATTTCACAAGTTAATATACAATTATCTATGTTATCTAGTGAAGTGTAATAAAATCACAATTGTAATCATGAATTATACTTTTACATGCAATACAATACTGTACAGTCCTTTGACAATGGACTTACAGTACTGCGCAAAAGTCTTGAGCCACCCCCCATTTCTTTATATTTTGCTTCCAAGGACCCAGACTTCATAAGACCAGACCAGATCTTATGAAGTGAAATTTTTGGTTCAAATCATATGTACAGAGCAGGTCAGGAGAGAGGTACAACATTATGAGTCTACAGCCAAAACACAGTGGAGGCTCTGTCATGGTTTGGGGCTGCATTTCAGCCAGTGGTGTTGGTGATCTTGTCAAAATTGATTACATTATGAATGCAGAAAAGTACCATCAGATTTTGATCCACCACGCAATACCAACTTGAAAGTGTCTGGGAATACCTTAATTTTTCAGCATGACAATGATCCCAAACACACGGCCAATGCAGTTAAAGTATAGACATCAATTAAAAGCAAAAACACACAGTGGACACTGTGAGTCATGGACTGGTCTCTCCAGAGCCCAGACCTCAACATTACTGAGGAGACAGAGCAGGAACAAAAGGCAGCTAATATCCAAATAAGAGCTTTGGCATGACCTTCAAGAAGCCTTGAGAACTATTCCTGAAGACTGCTTAAAGAAATTAGAAGAAAGCTTGTCTAAGAAAATTCAGGCTGTGTTGAAGAATAAAGGTGGTCATACCAAATACTGACTTTTAAGCTTGTTAGAATTGTACAAACTCTGTTTTTGCCTTGTATATTATATGTCCATGTATATTTGCATGTTTCAATAAACTGAACCTATTTCCCCTTTTCCTAGCAAAATATAAAGAAATGAGGGGTCATTTAAGACTTTTACAGAGTACTTTCAATCGAAAACACAATAGTAGGTAAATTTTATTTAAGTATTTTTCTTTCAGTTAATTAACAACTAACCTTCCGCCAGCATAGCCCGAGTCTTGTGAAAAAGGGGTCCCAGATCTGGAGCTGTAAGGTGTTCCTCCACCACCCTGAGATGAAGCAGAGGAGCCTGGGGTATAAGGACCTGCCATGGAGGAGGGGGGCGTGTCTAGACGCTGATCACCATAGCCAGTATCTACAGAAGGTGTGATATTTCCCGATGTGAGGGCCTGGACCCCTGCTGCCAAAACTGCAAGCTCACTGGAAAGCCTCCGCCTGATTTCTGATGGCTATGCAGACAGAGCAAAAATATATAAAATTAAATTCAACTTAATTCTGATTGCCATTTAAACTTAAGATGGTCATTAAATAAGAGAAGAGACATTTGTGTAGTCACAATACCGTGTCAGGCTGTGACTGTGTTGAAGCCTGAGCCTGAAGCCTGTCTGTCAAAGCCTTGCCTCCCAGGGGAACTGTCTGAGGAGTGTAGGACCCGTTTACTATCAGGTCATAATATTTCTGCCTCTGTTGGCCTGCATAAAAATAAAAGTCACAGGAAGGTAAATGCAAGCTGTCAAACTGGATCAAAACAGATACAAACCATTTACATCAAATGAGATTTCCATAACAAACCTCTTTAGGTATGACTGCAGCTTAAGTTTTTTCTATCTCACTTGATTGTCTTTTTGTTGGTTAGAAAGTGATCTTCTTTTGAGGAGTTGCTCAAAAGTTACTTCCTTTCTCTTTTGATGTAAAATTGCAAACATGTACATCAAGAAACTGGAAGATAAGTTACGCTTCAAAACTTTCAATACTTCCTTGAGAACTACAGCAGTTTCTTAAATTGAATAATGAGCTGGTTCATACATCACATCATTGTGTTCAACCAGATCCAGGCACAGAGTCGGGCTGTATAATTATTTGAAATTTAAACTCAGTTTCAAATATGTATTCAAACATTTGTGAAAAAAGATAATTGAGATAAACTGATTATTTTTATGCACTGATGCTCTCATTTTGTCTTCCACCCTTCTCTAAAACCCTAGTCTCACTCCCCTTCGTGCTCTGACAGGTTTAATTCAGCTCTAGCTGCAATGACAAGAACAGTAAACCCAACTGGGCTATTTGGAAACACTTGGCTTTTAAGAAGTCTGGAATAGAACAACAAATAATCTTAAAAGTTCAAGAAACAGACAATGTTTAGAAGCCTATGCAGATTTTTCAGGTCATCCACTCTCAGGGTGCGTTGTAGTTCAATGCAAATATTTTAAAGAACATAAATATAGTTATAAGTCAAAGTGTCCTGTTTATACTGATTTAGCATTTGCCACTTTTCTAAAGCAAATTGTCTAAAGCTGTAACAACATGCATCAGATGCCACAGAGGAGGCATTTTAACTTACCCTTTATATCCAACTGAGCGTGAATGATGTTCCCCATGACAGAGGTGTTGTGCAGATGCTTGACTGTGTCCTTAGCTCCTCTGGTGCTGGTGAACAATACTCTGGCCAGACCCAGGTGTTTTCTAGTCTTGGGGTGAAACAGGATCTCCATCTCCTCCACCTCCCCAAACTTGGCACACATTTCTGCCAAGAAGGGCTCCTTGATGTTGTCATTGAGTCGAGCAAAGGTCACCTCCTTGAGAGGTATGGGACCCACATAGAACTCATCAAGCTGTGGTGAAAAATGAAAAGACCACTGAGAAGACATTCAAGATACAAGGCCACGAGATGTGTAAAATGAACACCGATCAAGTGTTCTGACCTTAAACTTCGGCACTGGCAGGGACAGCTCTGTATACCTGGACCACAGTCTCCGGGGTCTAGGGTCCCGCAGTTCTCCCACAGGTGGAAATCCAGAGTCCTGGGGGGGGAGACAGGTTGCAACATGAGAATAAAAAATTAAAAAAAAAAAAAAACCGAGAAGATGGAATATACAAAAATAAAAAAAATAAAAATGAACATTAACTCACTGGCACACTGAAATGCACTCCATCATATCTGTAGATTTTCTGGGTGACACGCCTAACGGCTGGATCCTGGACGAGTTTGTAGCTTTTCCACTGCAAACTGACAGCTTTCTGTGAATCTGCCCCACCGTCTGGATCCATCCTACAACTGTAACACAAAAGAAGCCCATTACACACACACACAGTGCTGCAGTTACTGATAGAAGAAGAAAAACAAAATCACAGGGAATGAAGCTTTTTAAAGAAAATAAATAAAAATAAAGCCAAACAGATGTAAAGCGCTGCAGTAATTACAGACTATGAGGACTGTATGGCAGCGAGCTGCGTCACATCAGCTGCTAACGAATAACTTTTCGGACATCTATCGAACAACTCTGTTTCCTCTTGCAGGAGTGAAATAAGTACATTAAACAGGACAGTAACGGGGACGGTGTTGGCCGCGGATATGTTGCTGTGTGCTGTCAAAACAATCGCCGTTACGTCACTGACCATATACTTCAGCTAGCCACCTGCTGTTAGCAACGGCTAACCAACACAATGCAAACTGTGCTGCTTTCCGGCGTCATGACAGATTTCACGTTCAAAGCACTGAATTAGGCTTCCGAAATATTCAGTAAAACGCCCACCGATTCGTTTCTTTCACCTCGGGTGAAAGCAGCGCGATGGTAAATTAGTTATGCCTTCTCGCTTTAGCTACGGCAAGCTAATGCTAGCTAGCAAGAAGATCACGTTAGGAGGTAAAACTGTGCTCTTCGTGTCTCTCAACCCACACCGGTCATTTTTTACCAGTTACGTGCCTCTATACGAGGCTCTGTAGACTTGTTTCACCTTCAGTTTGATTAAATTCAGAGCCCTCTCCTCTTCGAGACCTACTGCCCGCTCATCCGAAAGTAGCAACCCGCCGCTACAGTGTAGGCAGCTCCAGCCAGGCCCGGGAGACGAACAAGAAAAACACTGAGTCCCTAACAGACACGGCTCACCTCCGGCCCGGCTTTAACGCGAAACCGAGGAGCTAAAGCGGAACCGCTACCATTCCGATAGTTAGTCAAAACAGCAACACGCCTCTTCCAGCGACGGAGCCATTGTTTTCTCTTTAAAATCCTGACATTGTTGAGAGAGCGGCCATCGCGTAACTAACCTGAAAGCCTCGCCTGTTCTCCATCAGTGTTCAAAATGCAACCTGCGTTTACTCCCCGGCACTTTCTTCAAACCTCAAACTAAATGCAGGGAACTTTCACTTTGACGCACAACACTGTGCATACAACAACATTAAAACGTGTTAGTGAAAGTAAAGTCCTCTATTTTATTAATGCAGAAATTTAGGCGAGTTTAAAAATTTGTTTGAATCTGCTCCTACATTCGCAAGCATAAGAAAGTGCCCGAAGCTCCCCCTAGTGGCTGATCGGTAAACCTCCACCAACCAGTCAAGTGCAATTTATATTCACATCTGTCAAGATACATATTGTACTTGTAGAAAGACTTTAAAGACATTTATTTCAACATATTAAGTATATTTATGCAGATAAACTTTCAAGTTTATTTGTCACATGCACAATTATACAGACATAATGTGCAGTGAAATGCTTAAGTACCAGATCTCTTGATGCATGCTCAATAATCCAGGTAAAAGTCTAAGGGTTTGAAAGAAGGCAACTGGACTTATAAGTTGTTTGAAGACGTTTCACCTTTCATCCAAAAGGCTTCGTCAGTTCTAAAACCAAATGGTGGAGAGTCCCAGGTATTTAAACCCTAGTGGGGGCTGTCTCTCGGGAGGTGGTCATTAACCCACTATTGATCAGGTGAGTCCATTGATCATGTGAGTCATCACATGAGCCCAGGTGTGAAAAAAGTCATTATCATTATCCCCACAGGTTTTGGGTGAAATCACTGTGAGACTTTGCCCCAAACCATCATGTGTCCTATTGAGGTCACCTGATGCAAGCTGTGGATGGGGGTTGAGGCGCCTGGGAAGTGTTAGGATTAATATGATTAAATAAAGCTATTTTTGTGTGATTTAATATACACATTGCTATTGTGCTTATTAAAGAGTTGACTCCGTGTACAGAGGGTCTAGAGCTTCAGTTCAGCGCTATGATTGGATTGAAATATTGAGAATGACATGATTGAGTTGCAGAAAGACTAGCAGCACGCTTACATACACTTGCTTTTTGCTTATTACATTTTTACTAATTAAAGTTTAATAAATAACTTGTAGAAAATAGTCTTTAAAGAAAACTTAGGCCCACATTCTAAAGATTAAGAAAGGTCAGACTTAGTGGATCCACAGGAACCTTCAATAAGTTCATACAGTACAGATAGAAGAATATCTTGGGAGGGTGTTTTTGTTTTTGTCTTTCTTCTAGGAAAAGGAGCAGATACGAGACCGAGGTCAGGGGGATGTTGAACGGAGTACCGGAGGAGAGCCAATCAAGAAAGGCCAAATCTACACTACGCCAACTTCCCAAGGAGA